>JAUZNK010098610.1:0-12025 GCA_035046665.1 Euphysa ruthae
TTTAAACAATAGCTTTAAACAATAGGTTTAAACAATAGCTTTAAACAATAGCTTTAAACAATAGGTTTAAACAATAGCTTTAAACAATAGCTTTAAACAATAGGTTTAAACAATAGCTTTAAACAATAGCTTTAAACAATAGGTTTAAACAATAGGTTTAAACAATAGGTTTAAACAATAGGTTTAAAAGAATAGGTTGTAGCAATAGGTTTAAATAATAGGTTTAGAAAGCCGAAAATAAGTCTGAATCTATCTAAATATTTGATTCAAACTCCTAATAGCTTATTGCTATAAAATATATATATATAAATAAAGAACTGGTTCCACTTTTACATATGTTATTCTATTAACCAAGGTGTATGGAATTAAGCATATTTAGGTGTATGGAATTAAGCCTATTTAAGTTGTAAAATTTTCATGGGGTGAGAAATTCACGCCGATCTTTTTTCTGAAAATGGGAAAATGAACAGCGATCGAGAAATCGTTTGGCAAAAAAAAAAGAAGCTTAACGACATCCAGTACGTCCAATACGGCTTTTACTTATAACTTGTATTGAAGTCAGCACAAAAAACTTTTAGATATTTATGCAAGGGAAAGTATTGTATCCACTATCTATAAATCTTATCATGTCAATCTGTTCAATTTATTTCTTTTCCCTTACCCCCGGATTTTGCTGTAAAAAAAAAATAAAGTTAAGAATATGTGAATTAAATCACTCCGTTTTGTTTGATCACGTGATTTAAATGTTATGATATCCCTGCTCACTTTAATAAATATTTAAAATCACAAGTAGTTTATCTCAGCATGTCAACAGTTTGAATTTTTTATTTATCTAAAAAGTTGTACGAATTTTTGTGGCCAGATAAAAATATGGTATAAAAGTGTGGTTAATTAAAAAGTTATCATCATGCCATCATAAAACATGTATTAGTTAAGAGGAAGCGCAGCAAGGAAGATAGAAATAAATATATAATAAATTAGGTTGAAAAATATATAGATTGTTATTTTTTATGTTTAAGCTGTTGATCTTGTTAGAACGGAATATTACATATTTACGTATAAAGGCGCTGACTGTGAAATAGACTTATATAGAGATTCCTCATTAGAAAAAAAACAATGTCTTACGTTTTTTCAAAAGCGTTGATGCAAAACGGGAAAGAGGAGAAAGACCCTCCAAAGTGGAAGCAGAAATCAAATGTACCACCTTTGTCCAGTTCCCCAACGGAGAAAAACACATCACCTTTGCCAAAGTCACCAGTAGAGAAAAGTACGCCACCGCCTGTTGCTAGAAAACCTAAATTAAGTACAGGCTCCATGTCTACACAACAATCTTCCACAGAACAGAGTTCTGTTGGAGCTACACGAGCTGCTGCATTTAAGAAACCGATACGTTCGTACTCTGTCGATTATGAAGCCGGCAACGGCTCCAATACAGGTCCAAAGATGGGAGGTAATTTTGTCTATAAATATTTAGTTTTTCTTATCAAAAATCAAGTATTAAAAGAACCAAACCTTATATATTTGCAGGAAGTTTGGCACAACTTAAGGGGAGGGACGAAACTTGATTGCCGTTGTAAGCTAATGAAATTATCTGAATCTTCTTGAGACTGAATGAAGATCATCTCAGACTACGAACTTAGTTAGTTTCTCTTTTGAAAGTTTAAGCACTGTCCATTTTGAAACATAAAATTTTTTGTCATGAGCGTATAATCGACCCATCTTATGTTGAAAAAAGGACAAGAGTATTTCCTGATTGCCAAATCCGATCCATTTGCTTTTTTTTTTTTTTTTTTTTTTTCTATCCATTATTTATCACCAAGCAGAGGACCATGTAGAAAATCAATTATTAAAAAAATTTTTTTTTTTTCTATAATTTATATCAAAATTTTAAAATATTTATTTATTTTCGTATTTCAAAAAAGTTCGGTTTTCTTCTTACACATTGCTTCCAAAAAAATTTAAACATGTTTTGCGCATGAAAAATACTCACTAATACGGGGGAAAAAAAAGAAAGTTTATTTCTTACTAACATGGTGAATGCCATTAAGAATTCTGTTTCTCGCTCTGTGGGAATGGTGCAAATTTATACCAAAAATATTTGTATGGGTGTTTGTGGAAGATTCAGAAAGCGTTAACGACGTTTCCGAAAAATATCTTTATATGTAATTCGATCTAAAATGAAAACACGTATTTTGATATTTAAATCGTTCCAATTATTTATTACGTTATAATAAATATATATCATAAAAATTTCAAAAAAAAAAAAAAAAAATTAAAAGAAAAAAAAAAAAAAAAATACGCCGATAATCTTTATAAACAAACTTTTCTGATAGAAATTTTAATTTTGAAAAAATAATATCAGCTCTATATTTTATCATAGTGAATGGATGAAATGGGTTGTCATTTTTTAGTTTAGTTTACTAGTAAGTTGCCACAATAAAACAAAACACATTAAACCTTCCCAAGTGATTTACAGGTCATTTTATTATTCCGGGCCTGACCTTTTAAAACTAGACAAAAGCGAAAGTTTATTTTTCATCCCGTGTAAATAGAGGCTTAGATAATTATAATCGCATTTCATAATATTTATCTAATAAAGCCTTCCAGTGATAAAACAATATTTATCAAGGGTTTAAATGGCGTGTTATAATCCCAGCTCCATCAAGAGTGTTTTCACCAAAGCTACGCGTTTATAATCAACCCTAAGCCAGTCATAAAAAAACCTTGAGATCTAGGTAAACTTCTTTTCCTTTTTCTTTTTGTGAAAAATATATGAAATATTTATTATATATTAATAAAAGATGACGTAAATAAAAATCATGATTTATTGTCTAATTTAGAAGGGGCTAATTTCTGAAAATAAGCCTGATATTTGTACTTTTTTCGTTTTTTAAAGTTAGCATTATCGTTGGAGACTCATTGACGCCATTTGCTGGTAGGGTGTATATTGTCAGCCAAGTTTGAATTTTTAAGGTATTTTGAAATGAAGAAATTAAACAGGCCATTCTTCATGCAGTTTGAAAAACTTTTATTTCAATAGGCATGGCAAACAAAATTAAGGGATCATATTAAATTGTTTTACTTTTCTAAAGCTGTTTTTGTGACAATTAGGTACACAGAATATCTTAAACCTATGTGTGGTATGTGGCTTAAGTGTTCTAAGAAAACTTAACGTTCTTAAAGCTTTTTAAAGCGATTGTTAATTTTAGAAGGGTTTCTTATTTTAACTAAAATTTAAAAACTGTTTCCTAGCCTTCTTTCGGTTTTACTCATTTCAAACAAACGAGTTTCTTATAGATAAAAAATCGTTAATTTTTTCGTGAATTACTAACCTCCGATTAATAATTTGCATTATTAGAATTCAAACCAACAATCTCAAGGCAATCTAATTAACTAATTAGTTAATTAACTAATTAGTTGTTCACCACCAAATCGTTTTTTGCATCTCAAAATGAACATATTCCAAGAGTGGAAATTCTTTTGTTGCTATGCAACCTTCATTGTAAACTTGATCTATCCAGTTAGTCAAATCTTACCTTTTGGCCTGTCCAAGAATGAAGTTTTTTTTTTCCAGTGCTAAAAATTTAAACTTTCATCCCAAGATAGCTCTAGATGTTCCTCTCCTCCCATCGAATAGTTTTTGGTGAAAGAAAATGGCGGTAAAAATTATTAATTCTTCTTAAGGTGGATTCGCTATAATCAATTATTTTTTGAAGAAATAGTATTTAACTGACTTTTTTATGATTAACTAAGCAATAGAAAATAAAGCAATCAAGAGAAAAATAATTGATATAGGCATCTTGGTGACAATTTTGATATATTTTGGGATGCACACCGGTCGGCTTATAAATTTTGAGAATATTTTAAAAATCTGTTAAAACTCCATATTCATCACATACACTGTATACAAAGTAGCTATTTTGAAAATATTTCCATGGTAACAAAATTTTCATGTAATTTTGGAAAGAAAAAACTAATTTTCATAAAATTGGCGGTTTAAACGTAATTGAATTTAGTTTCAGATCATAGTTTAAGGTATTGTGAACACATGTTCAAAAAATACAGACAAACGTTTAAGCGGTTCTAAAACTACAAGCCCACCTACAATCACAACATTCAGAAAATGGTCAAAAAGGCTATAAAACACGCGCAAACTCATTTGCATTTCTACAACACCTTGTCACGTGAAAACCTGGGTCAATATATAAACATTTCATGATGTCTAATGCTGCTTTTTGGTTGCAGTTGCGATGTGCAATGGCATTATGTTCGCCTACACATAAAACATCAAACCCGACATGGGTAGATTTAGGTACTCGATTCCAAATCATCCCGTTAAAAGGTTCATTTGAGTTTTGTGTCTTCCTGGGAAGACATTTTTCTAACATAATTTTTACAAAGATCATTATAAATAGGTAATATAGCCTTTTTGATCTCTAATGGTAGGTTTTGATTTATACAATTTAGTGTTATTTATTTTGTCTCGCTTAAATTAGCACCAGCTATCTTCTGATATCGGAAAGCTTTCTTGGTAACCAGCAACATGATACATTAACGCAAGGCAGGCTTTTATCGTTGCAGCAACACTTCCAACATTTTGGTCAAGAGTAAATACCAAAGTAGTTTTGGAGTGTGTCAAATTTTGCATCGGTCCATTTTGCTCTATCTCCCAGCCCTTCATACACTCTTTAATGGCTCATACATGTCTTTGAAAGCTGAAAAAGTCATCATAAAAGGAAGCGTAATAAAGACCTTGCTTCTCTTTGGATCATTTTAAGACCTATTTAAAATTATTTATTTAAGAGATTTTTCTGATAAAACGGAAACAGGAAGATATTTTCCATTCACAAGCTGAAAGATAAAGTTTACATAAAGTTTGGATAAAAGAAAAAAAATCAAGTTCCATATTTTTTCGAAAATGCAAAGTAAAATTCGTAAGCAAACGCATTTGTATTATATTTATAAATTTGATTGAAAATCTTCCTCATTAGAAAAGATCTTTTTGAAACTTTCATCAACTTTTGAATAAACAAAATATAAAGAATTTATCGAATATTTTCTTGAAGCGTCTGCGTAGAAGGCTGGCTCTTTTCTGTATTCGTATTTTTGCATGCTTAAATACACCACTCCTTACACCACTCCGTACACAACTCCGTACACCACTCCTTACACCAATCCTTGCACCACTCCTTACACCACTCCGTACACAACTCCTTACACCACTCCTTACACCACTCCTTGCACCACTCCTTACACCACTCCTTGCACCACTCCTTACACCACTCCTTGCACCACTCCTTGCACCACTCCTTACACCAATCCTTGCACCACTTCTTACACCACTCCTTACACCAATCCTTACACCACTCCTTGCACCACTTCGTACACCACTCCTTATTCACTCAATTTAGATTCAGCATTTTTGCTATTTAAGCAAATATGACATGAGATTGAAATTTCTTTAACAGGGTTTTTCGTTATTATGCATGAAATAAGATCCATTGGACCTAACAGGCATGTGGCCTAAATGTTGTCAAATCTTGCATTGGGAATAGTTTAAATTATGGGCTTGAACTTCGTTTCACTTCGAAGTTAATTTCGTCCTCATTTTAATTGAAATTAAATTTAAGAACTTAACTTGTAAGGAAGAACTTTTTTGGTGTGTGTGAGAAAATATCCTAACCTGAATTTTTATGCTCTTGTTTCTGAGTGAAAATTTCACTTATTAATCTAGGATCAAGTGAGTTTACACACTACTACCATAAGGACCTGTTAAATTCCTTACTAGGGTTATAGTGGTAATGTAAACAGGAGTTATTCTCTGTTTGTGCTATTTTTTTACTGGCTGCTTTTAACTTGGTTTTATTTATTTTTTTATTATAATTTTTTTTATTATTATTTTTATCATTTTTTTTTTTTTTGTCATATTAAACTTTTCACTGCAAAGAAAAAGTCAAAATTTCATACCGAATTTTACATAAATTCAAAAAATATATCTTACCGGGACAAGATAAATCTAACCGGGACAGAATAAATTTGATGGGACAAATAAACTTAGCGAAATTTCGTTGTCGACACCAGGTAATATAAAGTAAAATTTACCAATGGAATTTCCTTGTCGTGTGATTTATAAAATTAGCTTGTTTAATTCTATTCTCATAGGTGCTTTTGCAAGGCTACAAGCTAATCTGGAGAAACCTGAATCCACAGGACCACAATCAATATATTCCGAGGTTTACGAAGCGTATCGTGCAAAGCGATCTTTAAAAGAACATGGAGTTCTACCAAAGTTTGCCTCGGATAAGAATAACACAAGCTCTTCCAATCATATTCCTACTTCTAACACCACGGCACACGCTCAAAACACCATCACAAACCCTCCAAAACTGTTGCCTAAACCACGCCGCACATCTCTTGAAGATAAACGTAGTACATTCCAACGTTCACGCGCAGATACCATGCCGGCTTTTGTACCAAAGTATCTGCCTACACCGTTTGTAGATATGTCAAAAGATGATGAACCTGTGACGCGTCATCGTGTTTCCACTGAAGGCTCATATACTTTACCACCTAAGCCACCTGTTAAAGCGCCACGTGCACCACCACAGACACCACCCAAAGCGGCGCCGCGATTGGAACCTCTAACTGTTAACGCGCCTGAAAATTCACCTGAAAAGTCGCTCAGTGAAGATTCTTTACAATTCGAAAAAAACCACGCAGTGGTCGAACCAAACGAAGATGCTTTGCAATATGAAAATTTCAAAAAAGTTAAACAACCCGAGATTGACGCCATGCAAGAAGTTTTCGCGAATGAGAAGTCAGAAATTGTTGAGGGGAAGCGGCGTTTAAGTGATACCATTGATGAACTCGAAAGCATTGATTTCAGAAATGTGGGAAAGATTCCTTCGGTGGCAGAAGAAGAAGAACAAGGAAGCACTATTGAAAACACGTATGCTGTGAAGACTTTTCAAGACGAAGCTGTTTTTGAATCAATTTCCGAGAAACAAGAGGCAAGTGTCAGACAAAAAGACGAAGTTGGCCTTGGTATACCAGTTGAAGATCATTTTTCTGCTCCCGTCGCCTCACTTATCGATCACGTCACCGATTCAGTCCAACTGACAGATGGAAGTTATTCTACTGAGAGTCCACTTAAAACAACTTTTGGTGCTTCGTTTATTGAGAAAGTTGATGTCGCTTCGTGTGACTTTGTTCCATCTTTTGAGACCTCACCCATCGAAAGAGTTGCAGAGAGTACATCTGAAAACATAAAAAGTCTCGATACTTCACCGGCAGATGAGACCTTGTTATACAGTGCTCAAACTACTGACACTACATATCTCGAGCCAGAAGTCGACACCTCATCTAAGACATCTCAAATTCCACTTGAAACAGTCTCATCTGCAGCTATTAAACCTGCTGAGAATGTTAATGAGACTCGATCTAAAACCTCTCAGTCTTCAGAAACTACATCTGTCGACGATGAAATTACCGAGACTCTACCTAAAACTATGTCTACAGGCATTAAGCCTGCTGAGAATGATAATGAGAATCCATTTGATACCACTCAATCTTTGCAAACTGCACCTGTTGAGAAAATTATCGAGACTCCATCTGAAACTATGCCACCTGCAGATATTGATCACCCTGAGAATATTGATGAAACTCCATCTGAGACCCCTCAGTCTTCGAAAACTGCAATTGTTGAGCAAATCATCGACAATCAATCTGAAACTGTGTCATCTGCAGACAATAAACTTGTTGAGAATGTTGATGAATCTCCATCTAAAACCTCCCAGTTTTCAGAAACTACATCTGTCGACGATGAAATTACCGAGATTCTACCTAAAACTATGTCTACAGACAGTCCTGCTGAGAATATTGCTGAAACTCTATCTGAGACCCCTCAGTCTTTGGAAAGCACACTTGTTGAGCAAACATTCGAGACTCCATCTGAAACTCTGTTATCTACAGACATTAAACCCGTTATGAACGTTGTTGAGACTCCATTTGAGACCCCCCAGTCTACGGAGATTGCACCTGTTGAGCAAATCATCAATGCTCCACCTGAAACTATGTCTTCTATAGATAATAAATCTGCTGAGAATGCTGGTGAAACTTCGTCTGATAATATTCATAAGCTGGAAACTCCAACAGCTGTTCCAAATTTTGATTCTATAGTTGCAGAAAACACCGAAGCTCCATTCTCTTCTGTTAAGACATTAGATTCTCCTTTTGTGGAGCTTACGGACACTCCAATGTCTGATATTCAATCGATGTCTTCACCTGCTGAACAAGTTGTTGATTCTTCCCTTCACATAGCTCAACCTGAAGAACAAGTCATCAAGCCTCCAGATGCAACAGAATCACTTGATACAGCTGATATTCGACTTGAAACAATTGAAATTATAGAATCACCACCGTGTAAGGAAACACCTGAGGTGAATATCGACTCTGGAACACTTCCATCCGTGGAAGAAGGTATTTCTGAAGCAATACCATCGAAGAAAGAGAGTTTTCCTGAAACAGTTTTTACCAAGGAAACCACTGTAATATCTCCAACAGAAACGGGACATATGAGCAATGAACTAGATAAAAAATCTGACGTAAATGAGTTAATGACATCAGAACAGACGGAGAAAATGAACATGGCGTCAGAAGCGCCTGAGAAAGTTAGTAACACGTTGGCATCATCTGAGAAAGATTATATGACGGCTGAATCTTCTGAGAAAGTTGGTACTGTTGATAAATTGAGTGATAGTTCAGGTATAGAAAACAGTGAAAATACTCCGCCATTAAATAATGAACAGAATTAAAAAAATTCGCCATTACTAGATTACTTCTCAGAAAATGAGAAACTTGCAATACACTCAGCAGACATATTGAATGTCAACTTTAAAATCATGAAAGTATAGCTCTTTGGAGATTGCTATTTAGGCGAATACATCTTTTTAAAAATCTTGATACATTGTAACAATGCAAATAGATCTTTATAAAAAAACAAATAGATCCTGTTATTGGAGGTGCTTATTATGAAAACATTTTGTAAGGTTTAGTTAGAGATCAAAATTTGAAAAGTTATTATTTTAAAAATGGGTTCGATTTATACATATAAACTTAATTGTGTGATTTAAGGTGAATTCTTTAGAAAACTTTTTTATTTTTGAAAAAGGGCTAGAAATCAGGCGCTGATGTGTGTATGTGTTCATGTATGTATGTGTTCATGTGTGCATACATGCATGTGAAGTGAGTGTTAAATTAGGGAAATTTGAAAAGATTTTCACTTTGATAAAGGCGAGTTAGACATAGCTTAACTGTTTCTTTTCGTTCAGAAAAAAGCTTTGATTATTTCATTTTAGCCAAAGTCTATTTTTAAATTTTCAGATAAAAATCCCTAAAGCTCTGAAGTTATTAAATTTAAAAAACTAAAGCATTTAAGGATCTACAATTATTTCGATATTGACTGTTAACTAGGGCGCAATTTTGGTATCCATTAACCAACTTCAAAGTCAGCCATGTTTGCTGTGTTGAGCGTCTCGTTTAAAACCATTTTTACAGCGGAATTTTAATGTAATTCCTTCCCCTGTAATAAAAATTTGTGACAGATGCATTAAAACAGAAATTTTCCTCATCGTCAAAACTTGGAACTATACTTTACAACAATAATAGTTTTAGGCTTCTATTAAATCTCACTTCAATTTGTTAAAGGGTAAATTTTCGCTTCTTAAAAGGTGTTAAATGTTGTAAAGATTTATTGCTCCCAGAATTTCCTCCTGGAATCGCATGATAATTATTTTAACGCTTGCCCTATTTCTCTTGGTGGTAGTTTATTGACCTAACATGAAAGATTTATATAGCGGGGAATATTCTTTCATTAGTTGACACCTATCAAAAATAGCGAGAATCTCCAACAAAACAAACAAAGATGCCATTTCAAGTATTTGTTGGCAAATAAAAAAAAAGATATTTTAATAGAAGATATTTTTATGTAAAAACTTTAAAAATTGTATATAGTTAATTTTTCATTTGCTTTCTAATATATCTTAATTTATCTTGTTAAATTTTTATATTTCTCATAAAAGTTGTGTTTTTTTGTGTTAATCCGTTCACAGATATTCGCAATTGTAATCTGAAAACAAGAAATTATTGGGGAAAGTTAAAATTATTGGTCCGCTCCACTAAAAATATTTGGTAAACACAATATGAAGATTATGTAAATGTTCTAAAAATGAACAAAAAAAAAAGCCTTTCAACTCTTCAGACTCAAGATAAATTGAAGAAGAAAAATTAAACTCATTTAACAATGATTTACATGATGATTTAAAAACTGAAAAGAAAAACTCTGACAGCCATGAATTGTTAGTAGAGTAGTAGAGAAGCATTAAAAGGAGACAGACACGATGTCAGTACCTTTTCAAGATAAGTAATAAGTAACCAATGAAGAAATTATCAGTCAGTCAGTGGCTGTAATTTTCCACACGATTTTTGAAAGTTACTGAGTGGTTTCTGTGGTGTCAAAAAAAGTACTGTTGACAAAAGCAACTTACATATTTTCAACGTAAAACTTCTCTTCTGTAAGTAAAAATTTTACAAATACATTTGCTAACGGGAAACTTTTCCTGTACATTTGCTGCTGTACATTTACTGCTGTCATCGACTGTAGCTTAAGGTTTTAAAGTAATTTTAGGTAGTTTACTTTTTTGTTTCAGTAATGACAAGTACAGGATAGTAAACAATTCGTTTTCTCATTTATCGAAATGAAGAATAGCGAAAAGCTTGAAAGCAAATATATAAACAATTTTAAAATTTAAACAGGTAAATAATTAAAACTAACTAATAGATGAACTAGTTACCGCCTAATTAAGATTCATTCAATTTACTAGATTGTAGGACATTTTACTTTCGACGATAGAAAACAGGGAAATGCAGCTAATGCGCAAGTAAAACAAGTTGAAAACAGTGTTTATTTTTTTTCAAAAGAGTTTGCTGGCTAGCATACAATACTTTAAATTAAAAACGATAAATTTCCCAAAATAACCAAAAAACAAACGAGCAAGGTTTTTAAATTAAATATCTCCAACATTTATTACAACAAAAATGTAAAAAAGGCAGGAAACAATTATACCGCTTTTGAGATTTCGATTAAGTTTTTGGATACAAATACTTGTTAATTTTTCTGAAAAACTTGGAAAAAATGTTTCCAATATCACCTAGCGTGTTAAATAGAACTTCGCAATAAATGTATTCTATTCTTGTTTGATACATCGCTAATTAAATGGGAGACAGAGAAGAGAAGGAATAACACGGTTAAATTATAAAATATATGTTTTCTTCATAGAGCATGAACCAAGGAAGGGAAACTACGACCGTAGTATGGGCCGTATATTTATAATACAACATCCAGTCTAAATAAAGCGCATAGACTCGCGCAACACAACACTCCCCCCGCAATTATGTCACTACCAAAGGGGGAATTTTCCCTTCGTCAATAAATTTAACATCGTCTTTATCTTCACGTTCAATTGGTACAAGTTTATTTACAGGTCTGTTCACAGTTTTTCCGTTTCCATATCTTACTACTGCGCTTCTAACGTTGCTATCTGATGAAACGTTAAGCTTTTCAACTATTCAAACATTCCCTAAAAGGCTTGACTTTGAAGTATCTTCAATAATAACGATGTCACGACATTGAACGATTAATGAGCCACCGCGATTAGTGGCTTTGTGGTGCTCTCGTAAGGATTTTATATATTCGTTAATCCAAAGTTTTCGAAAATGTTAAAGCACTGTCGTAAGATGTTGTTTTCTTTCGACTACATTAATTTCGAGTGCGTCAAGATTGTTATTTGCTGCTTCTAATAGTAATTTTCATCCAAAGAGTAAGTGATTGGGCGTTAGTACTTCATCTCCAACTTCTTCGTACACAAATGTCAATGGACGGTTGGTAATTTCGCATTCAATCTCAAGAATCACCGTCAAAAGTTCCTCATAGTTCAGTTTCGAATTTGAGAGGATTTTCTTCAAGCAT
>JAUZNK010098621.1:0-12024 GCA_035046665.1 Euphysa ruthae
TTTAGTTGTGGTGAAGTCTTTCCCACCATTGCTTTGATAGCACAACAATATGGGTCGATTTTCTTGGACGCATTATCTTCCTTGATTTCAACAGGAACAAGGTCACCGTTTTTAATATCACTCCAAATGACGTTTTTTTACACATGGTATCCACGAGCTGCAACTGTTGCTTGGAATCTATACGCCATTTTCTCTAATATTTCTTATATAGTTTATTTCTTACCCTTGCAAACAAGTGGTATAGTAAAACAATGTGTTCTACTGCAATAATAAACAAATCACGAAAGAATTTAAGCCAAGAACACTCCGTCGTTATATTATTGACACAAAAGTGTATTTGTTTTTAAAATTCCATAAACCTTAGGAGGGGAGAGCAGCAATAATTATTGGAATGAACTATTTCGAATTTTTTTTCAACATCGAACATTTTATTGTTGTTTATGTTTTGTTTTGGTAAAAGACAATTGAAAATTAATTTATTGAAATGAAATAGCAACTTCTGATAAAAGCAACGATGTTGAAGTTACCAACTTCGTAAAACCTGCCACACAAGATGCTGAATTAAAACTTGTTGCTGAAGAAATCGAAGCTTCTTGTAAGTCAACGGGATAGTTACCAGAAAACAATTCCTGCAACTATAAAAAAGGAAGTTGGTTCATATGCATTGGTTAATGGAACAGCTGCAGCAATTAAAAAGTGTTCTTCAAAGTATACCAAATATACCTTCAATCGGACAACTGTAAATTCCTGGAAGAACAAATGCAAACCTGGTGACCTTAAAACATTTAGAACAGGTGGAAGACCCAATTTGTTGGACGAAACCCTTCTAAAAAAGATGAAAAACATTGCAATTGGCACGAGGGCAGCAGGAGGAGTAATCAACAGAACATTTATTCTGAACATTGCGAAAGGTGTCGTCAAAGCAAACAATCCAAATGTTTTAAAGGAATACGGTGGAAGCTTGGAGCTTACTGATCGATGGGCAAAAACATTCATCCAGAACTTTTACAACGAATGGTTTTCGAATGTAGTGGCAACGCAACTTAATCAAGGCGTTGCTCCAACTGGTGTTAAAATTTCGTCCAAGTTGTTGGATCTCAAACCGCTACATGCATCATGGATTGTCCAGGTCTATGAACATTTATGCACACAACTAGAAATGATTACACAGGGATTCGATTTTGCAGGAATTACTGAGGCTGTCAAAAATGCTCAACATATATATGAAAAAGTGGAAAATCCTTTTAGATGTTAAAAAATAAATATGTTTAGAATTTATTATTTCCACCAGCTACGTTTGGACAAAATTTTTGTTTGGACAAAATTTTTCGTCGGAAAAAATATTTCGACCGACAAAATTTTCGTTACCTTCGAAAAATTTCGTCACATTTGTCCAACATTTTTTTTTCCGATAAACATGTTTATGTTTATGGATCCATGCTAGCCTAAACGGTAATCTAAATGTAACGAAAGAAATTGTTCATACTTGGCCTGCAGGGTTCGAAACAGTGAAAGTTAATGGAAGAAATCGTCCAAAGCATCTTCCATTAGTCTGGCCAAGAATACCATCAAGCCAAGTGCCAACTGCTCTGCCACCTCTGCGTTCAACATGTGCTTTGGCCGGTTCTCGAAATTAACCTTGCTTTCTTTAAAAGAAAGTCTTTTTTGCCAAAAGAAAACATTTCAAGTTCCCATTTCATGTTTTCCTGTGGCAAATACAATTATTGTTCAGTCGCAGCAGTATTTAAATGGTGTACGATATATTGTTATTGTATCCATGATCTGATTTTTGAAACATTTCATCACGGTGTTAAATGTACAGTGCCCACATTGACCGAGATCCGGGTGACAAAATTTACTTCGTGGTCTGCATTTGAAGAGATCATATATTTATATTTATTTACCTTAGAGCCCAATCAAAAGAAGGACATTTTCCATGAACACTTAACATTAATGAGTTTAATAAAAGTGGGTGCCCAAGCGTATAGTCACAAGACTGTGGCGAGAAATTTTGCCACATCTATAAGTCTTTATAACGCCTATGACTAAATTACGACCTGCCATCAAGTAAAACCCTTACACGAATCAAGTCAAAGGTTTCTAACGTAGAAGACTGTGTTTTTGTAAAAAACTTTTCATTCAATTGAGGAAATTCAAAAACTTTATATTTTATTACATCTTGAAGTTTACGTGAAAAAGATCTATTGAACCACGATGATCCAATATCTCTTGTGAAAATCATGTTGGGGTTAATGGTGTGTTGTTTGTTTGGTGGGCCCAAGATAAAGTGATACCTATAAGCAAGTTGAGTTCCCAATTTCTTTTTAAACAAGTCGAACCCACTGTTGAGGCTATCAATGCATCTTCTGGCCAGGTTAAGGCAATTATATTGGATGGTAACAATAGAACAAACCAGTCTGTTTGAATTGTACGATATCGTTCATGGAAAACCGTGGTTAACAAAAACAGACATTTTTCTTCTTTCTTTGTCCATTTGTTGAAAAACGTCCGAAATAATTTGTTAACCGTGCCAATGGGTGAACTTGTTTTTATCAATAACGGACAGTATTTAAAAACTTGCAAGTGGTCTAACCTTAAAGAACTTAATGGATTTGGATCAGTACACTTGGTAAAAATACCAAGTTTAAATGAAGTTGCCCTTGTTTCTAAAGTCAATTGAAAACAAAGTTTATCTACGTGTCTTAGAGTTTTGAGTGACAGGACCTACTATGCTTTACTTAACCATCCGCATATGAGCAATTGTGAAGGTAGGCAGAACACCGCAGATTTTATAAATCTTGTTTTAACGTGGTGAAAAATTCTTAATGTCAAAGGGCCTGATACAGATTTTCGATTAAATGACAAGTTTCGGGCTGTTATTAGCAATCCTGGTGACGAGAAACTTAATAAAATATTATGTTTTGTGATATGGCACTGTGTAAGTGTCAAATAAATAGGGTAAAAAGGTGAAGCAGTTTACCCATGATACTGCATAAGTGAGTAAGTAAACGGACTTTATTTAACGTTGGGTTAAATTATATTTAGCCGCAGTTGTGATAATTTATATAATATAATAACACTAATTAAATCCATCAAATCAAATATAAAGAAATAATAGAAAAATGTTAAAATGCAGAATTATGAACAGATTTTGCATTTACAGTAAATGTTACCCACTGTTTTAATAACTTCCTTGAAAGTACTAAGAGACGGAGTTCTTTTATATGACTAGGAAGATTATTCCAAGCCATAGCCCCTCTGACCCTCAGTTAGTTTGGTGGATTTTGCTTTAGGTAGTAATAGAGATTTAACTTTTCTTAATTCTTGTGGTGTATTATTATGTACATTTTATATCCCACATCAATTTCCGATTTAGACGATGCACTGATTTATAAACTTCAGTGAATAGTGACCGAAGATTTCTCTGATGTATTGATCAATATTAGTAATTTCAAGCAAAGTTTCAAAACTTATATTGAAGTCGTTCGCTACTGCCCTTTATGCTCGTTTGTGAGTATTATTTAAAAGTGTTGTTACCTTTCTTGCCACAAAAAATCGACATGAGGGGTCAATAACTAAATGTAGATCTAGACAATGATTTGATTTTATTTAAAGTCAAATATCGTCTAATTTTTTGAAGGCTTTTGACTTTATTGTTAACCAGATTGCACATGTCCTCTATGTAAAGAGCAAAAGAAAGTCTATCGTCAATAGTTTAATGAAGGATATGTTTCATCTGCAACTCTTCTGGGTAAGCAACCATCGCGTTTTAATCAAACCATTTCATGACAACATGGAGATCTGGTTTTAATCTAAACACCACATTGTCAAAATTTGAGTCACACACGTAAATGGTGTTGCTGGTGCAGCATTTTTTGATTAGACAAACCAGATCATTGATAAAGATGTTAAATAATAAGAGAATAAAAATGGACACTTGTGGTATTCGAGAGAAATTCTCAACCATTTGCTCTCGGAGGAACTAATGCAGGCTTGATGCTTTCTAAGCTTTTAATCCCAACTCCATAGGCCTCTAATTTAGAGATTAGAAGATGGTGTGGTAGACAGTCGTAGGCTTTTCATAAATCCATCAGTACTGCACCAACTTTTCCTGATTTATCAAGGCAGTTTTGCCAGTCCTTGAGCAGGTTTAACAAAGAAACATTGATAGCTTTGACTCGATGAACAGTTGTTTAAAGAGTGCCTTATCAAGAAATTTAGAAACAGTTGGCAAAAGACTAATAGGTATGGAGTTTTTTTTACTTGTAGTGGAGTTTTTATGCATGGGAATTATTATCAGCCCATTCTAACTCGTCAGGAAACACGTCTCGTTTAAGTGTCTTGTTAAAATACTCTTTTCTAGCTACACCTATATCATCCAATTGCAGTAAGTTTATAGGGATATTGCCACGAGTTTTCTTTGTTCTATTTAAATATGAATAAGGTGACGTCAGAAAGAATAAACAATTCTTAATTCGAGAATACTCGGGTGCTCACAAAACAAATTTATTGCATTTAAAACAGTATCTGTGGAAGTAATTTTAAGGGATTTTGGAATCCATTTTATTGCACCTAAAGGTTTAGTGATCGAGTTAAAATGGCAATTAAAAACTTATTTGCTACTAGCAGAAACCTTTCCTCGATAGCATTGACTTAATGAGAGAAAAGGGGTTTACATGGTTACATAGCTTCCTGAAGTTTTTCTGATTCCCAGATGTAACATCAGTTCTTTCAAAGAAATTACGTTTAGACTTCCTATTAAGGGAGACCAAAAAGTTTCTCTTTGACATCTATAATTTCCAATATCGACGAAAGTGTTTGTTTTATTGGCTATAGTTTTTAATCGGGATCTTTCCATAACAGCCTTTCTTAACACCCTGTCGATATGTGGACTGTTATTTGCGCGACGAAACTTCGTTTTTAATGGAAAATAAGTCCAAATTTTCATTGGGTTGATTTTTTTAGCAATTTTCACAGGTAAAATGAAAGTCGAATATAATATCACTATTAAATTTACGTTAGTTTAAGTGTCTTATATAAAATGTTATCTTGTTGCTATTATATTTTTAACTCTTAGCACTTAATTACTTGCCGCCAAATATGGTCACTTTGGACACAGGGGGTAACTAACTTAAAATGGGGCTTGCTTGATACCTTGACACGAGCAAGTTATGCGATAAAGAAGATATATTATAAGATCTTTAAGTGTCAGAAATTAACCCTTATTTGATGGTACCATTTTATTTTCGTTGAAACAAAAATTATGGTTAATAAATGCGTAGCATTTGGTTGCATTGTTGGTTATCAAAATAACAAAGAAGCTAACGTTACATGCTTTCAATTTTCGTTGGCCAAAGCTTTAAATCTTTGGGTCTGTTTTCTTAATAGAAAGGACTGGAAATCAAGAACAAATTTTGTGTTATGTACAAAACATTTGAAGAGCGTTATATGAATCGGTGAAAAAGAAATGCATAAAAATGGGATATCGAACCTGTGCCATCTCCATACATCAAAAGACATTTTCAAGGGACGATTTTCGACTAATATTCCAGTAAATGCTGTTGTTGCTTTTACGATAGAAAATTGATTGCGAAGAAGCATATGTCTTCACGCCTAAATGTATAAAAAATTAACACTTGAATAACATTAAAAAAATTTAAACGACGTGATCTGATGTGTGAGATCAAATCTCTACTTGGAATGGTACGTCAACCTCTTACCCGAGGCTGCTAAATTTATTTGTGACTCAGCTTTCATGTGTTATAAAAAACAACCGAAATAAAATTTTACTCTTACAATAGCTCTTGTTAGAGTAAAATGTTATTTCTGATATCTGATGACTTGTGACAACAAACCTTTTTATAGGTTTGTTGTCACAAGAACAAACAAAGATAAAAGAGTATGATAAGATATGTTCACCTTCGAAAATCTTAATGATTTCTGACAAAGTATAGTTTGAATAAAGCAGAAGATAAATATTGTTGACCAATGGCCAGGTTAATCTGAAAAATATGATTTTGCATGCTTTGCCAATTATTGCACAAAGAGTGGATATTGATGCCTTCTTTATTTTTACATGTATCAGCATTGCAGATTTTACTCAAATCCTTATTGCTCAAATATTTTCCTCAAAACCATCTTCCCGAAGATTTTCTGTAAAAATTTATTACCTATTATGTAAGTTTATTTCAACGTTATAGATAGTGTAAAAATGGTTTAAAAAATGTAAATACAATGTTCTTTGGTGATAAGCAAGAAGACGAAATTTTTTTTTTTTAAAAACGGGACATTTAAAGAAAATAGAAAAATTTTTATACACAGGCTAAAATGTCAATTTTTCTGAACAAGATGCAGTTAAGTTAAAATTATATATGTTAATGTATTTTTTAGGAAAACTTTATTCTTAAAATAAATTGAATTAATTATAGAATAAGAGGAAGAAGAAGAAGTATAGGAAAAAAAAAATGGAAAAAAAAAGTGAATACAAATAAAATGATTTATGAGTGGAAATATCATATTATTTTCTTCAAGATAACCTTAGTATTTGTTAATTAGATGTTTTAACAGTATATTTCGTATTTGATTTGAATTTAGTTTGTTAACATCCAGTTTTGGGTTAGACTTTGTAAAACTATTCCAATCTAAGATACATTGGAATGTTGTGAAAATTGCTCCATATTTATAGGTACAAACATATATCTATTTGTCCCTTCTTTTATGTTCTAGTATTATAGTTATAAATATTACGTCTTTGATTGAATTTACTTTTTAAAAAATTCAGGTAGGTTGTCATTTTCAACACGATTCATATAAACCAAATTTTGAACATAGAAAATACCGGAAAATTTTAAGAGTCTTAAGTCCTTATCTATATTAATGTCACAGTCTTAATTTTAAAAATTTATTTTCCTGAGGGCTCTACCTTGGAGACTTTTTATCTTTGTTCTTACACTTTGTTTGTTAAAATTTTTTATAAAAAATCCAAGTATGAAACTATGAGTATTTATGACTATGATTATACGAATGATAGAACCAATTGTTTCAATATTTTTATTGACAAATTTGAAATGTATCAGTTATGTGTATATATAAACAGAAGCACCTGTATACCCAAAGTATTTTGTCAAAGAGTATACAACGAATCTAATTGTGTTATTAACTTCGTGCTCTTTTATTACTTGAAGAGTTTCTTGTAGATGCAGGAAAACTTTACTTCCACTTGTAGTTCGTGCTCTTCCATAAGTTTTCTTTTACGTTCTTTAAATGTAGAATACAACAATAAAATGTACTAAATAAAAACGTCATGTTTTTAAAAAAGCGATAGATTCATAGATGTATCTTCTCAAGTCTTGATTCTTGGGCATCAATCTTTGAAGATGTGCGGATATTTTTATATTTTTCTAAAAAGTAGTGCAATTTTTCAGTTCCCCCTTTTTTTTTTCTTCCAGATTCCATTCTTCTATATTCTCTTTTTTTCTGTTCTATTTTTTTCTTTATCTATCTTTTCTCTCTTGTTTTTTATTTATTTTTCTCTAGCTGCATGCTTTAAACTCTTTTAATTTTTTTTGTATGAACTTCCTATAGTTTCTAGTTCCTTTTTTTGGGCTGGGAGTGTCTGATTTTTTTCCATACTTCTTCTGTGTCAAACGTGTTATCGAATAACTTTTGGATAGTGTTAATATGATTGTGTTTGGATGTTGCAAAATTTGCACAGCCAGATGTTTTCTCACTTTGCTTTTCTTGACTGTGGGTCAATATATGGTTCTTAATATGGTGATACCTGTTTTTTTAGGCAGTGACATATAATTTTTTTGGTTCTCCTATTTAGGATCCGTTATATTTTGCCTTAGTCTGTGACTATTCTTTATTGTTGTTTCTTTATAAGTCGATGCTTTAATAATCATCCAATGATGTGAATATTCAATTCTTTGATTCACAAAGTTAAAATTGCATAAATCCTCAAATAATCAAAGTAGTTAATTTTTTTACCATATGATGCATAATAGTTTGAAATTTAATCATGGCAAGTTTTGATTTCTTTCTGATGATGCTTGTAGATTTTTAAAGGGGGGCCAACCTGAGCAAGTTTCAACTATTTGCAGAGTTAAACCTGTCCTAAACTAGGTTTAAATATCCTCCAAAATTGATCCTTTTACCGAAATCATGGAAGCATTTTCTAGCAGCTAGTCAAAGATTACCATCAAATATCTTTTCAGTTATTATTTTTCTTCCAACTACTGACCATAAGGCATGTTCACGTAAAAATTTAAGTTTACGCCAAATTGAGTAAATGACCTGAATTTTTACCTTTCTATTGTGGGTTGACCAACCGAATCCCCCCATAATTTTTGGTAATTCAGTAATAAATACAACCAATGTCACTTAATAATCATAAAAAAATTTTTCGAAGCCATCCTACGTTAGTTAAAATATTCTGCTCCTAGGTGAAGAATATGACATCACTGAGGTATTTTCATCAACTGATCGAGGTTTACTCCCAAGTTCTTTGGTAAGATTATATCTATTTTTCAACTACTGACTAAAAGGCATGTTCCATTAAAAATTTAGGAGTGTGCTGTATGTGGTAAATGCCATGTAACTTTGGTACAACTTGCCAAAACCCCTGAAAACTTTGGTCAGTTTTATGTTTTCCATTCAGTCTAAAGAGTCATTTCAAGTAATTTGAAACATGTGCAACATGGATTAGATATACCCCAAAATATTTATGATTTTACAGGGGTCTGGAAACTAGCCCTCCCGCAGTAGACTTAGTTGAACAACCTTATTTTGATCATTTTTACCGAGCCAACTCAAATATTGATCTAAACATTTTGTGCCAAATGGGATGAATAAATATGTCAAAGGCTCTTGGGCTATAACACTTTGTTACAAGTTGGAATTAAAAGTTTTAAACCAAAATAACCTTTTTAATGCCTTCACAAATTCTTTCTCAAGCTACAAATGCTCTAAATAAAAACAAATTGACACCTTTTTCAAGTGTCATATCCGAAAAAAATAGTATAAAGGAACAAATACTTTCTTACAAATGTTTCTTTCATAAAATCGAAACTCAAACCATTTAACTACTTGTATAACTCAACTAAAAGGACTTGAAGGAATTTAAAGTTTAGTGTGTTCATTTGCCAATATTAGTAGATTAGTGTAGGAAACGAGAAATCATTTAAACTTTGAGGCCAAATTTGAGTTGAAATATATGGAAAAATTCGTGCCTTTTTTTTCAAATTTTGTCTCACCTCCCAATTTCTTTATCAAAAATTGTGAATAGTAGAGAATAATACAGTCGAGACAATAAAACATCAATTTAGGTCTCTTTATCGTGGGTGATAACATTTTGTGTCTGTTGCTGTGTTTTGTACCCAAATAATATCTATGGAAGAGTGTTTATAATGGCTACTGGATACTAAAAAAACAAGTTTTAACTTATTTCAAGGAAATAATAATATTATAATGTAATTAAAAAAAGAATATTTAAGAAATATTTTTGGTATTTAATATAAGAAAAAAAGTTAAGTTAAGGATACAGGTATTTCCTACTATAAACGTAGTATAAATAATTATTTACGAAAAAAGGTAAATCTTAGCTATAAAAAGTGGATATAAGTGTTATTTTGAGGGTTGTATATATTCCAATATATCTTGATCTATTTTTAATATTTTTCATTCTGTAAAAAGAATGTTAAATTTGAAGAAGTTATCTTTAAAAGCAATAGAAATAGTATATAAAACATTATAAAACAAACATTACGAAAAGTATACGTATTCTCATCCTCAAAATTGGCTTTTTGGTCACTTTTCAAAATTGAATGGCTTTGCTAATATTTACGGTCGTAAAAAATTTAGTATATTGAGTGTACACTTTACAGACACAATAAAAATAAGAAAAAAATCTATTTACAAGTGAACAGTATTACCAATATGAGGTCTGTGTCAGTCGTTTCATACCCTAAATCTATGTAAGTGGATGTAGGGTAAATGTAAAACCGTATCATAAAACCCTAAACCTATACTTCTTGAAAAAGCTTGCAGCGTAGAGGTCGGAGCATATTACTCTGTGGTAGCGTAAGAAAATTTGTTGTTTGTTTATTTCTGTTGCAGTTTTCTTCTGCAGATACCAATATAAATATTACATTTTCTTTATTTAACACAAAAAGGTGGTAGTGTTACGGCGCAGTAGCTGTAGTCACTTCAATTAAAATATCAGAACCAAATCAAATACCTATCAATATGTTACTAATTTCTATTTTTAACTAACTAATAAGCATGCATCTAAAAATTTCTTCACTTGATATTTGTTATTCTTTTCGATCAACTTGATAAGTTATCGCTTTTGATGGTGAAACTGTTGAACATGCGCTCGTAGACTAGGTTTAGATGTACACATGGAAAATCATATTAAAGGTGATGGTAAATGTTGGTATCGAGCGGTCGTAAAACAAGTATACAGAACTGAGGTTTTCCAAATGTTAGAACAATGTAAAGAGCAAAATGTAATAAGTCTCATATAATTAATTAAGTGTAGATATTGTCGTTTTTGTTCGAGAACTAATTCATGTTTCTCAAGCTGTGCAAATGTATAAGCGAATTTATGAACAAACTTTGAGATAAAGAGAGAATGGAAATGTTATAGTTAATGTGGGGAACCAAAAAAATTGCCGAGACAATGTTTCCAAAAAGGCAAACTCGGCGGGTCTTGGAGTACGTAGAAAGCCCATTTGCGCATAAGAAATTCGCTCAAAAAAACTACGCGACCAAATCGAGCTTACGTTGCATTACGTAATGAATTTTTGCTCAGTAACTCAGATATAGTAAGGAAAATAAGATTCCGCAATAGGTGGGAGTCGAACTTGTGAACTTTCATTCCGTAATCAATCGTCCTATTACTTTGCTAACTCAGCTTTGCGAAATGAATATGACAAAATATCTAGGGAGGATTTTGTTTTTGACCAAGAATGAGTTAAAACATATTGCACTGAAATATTGAAACTAGCAACTGCAGTGTTTTTCAATATTGACTTTTTTCACTTCAGAAAATTCAACTCATGGTCATCCATATACCGTTCTTAGTAGATTTTGGAACTGTTCCTAATCTCGAACTCCCTGTTCCATGCTCATAGCAATTATAAATCAAAATAATTTTTAATCTTTGTTTTCTTTTTCTGATGTTGATTTTACTGTATCAAGTCAAAGAGCTCGCAGGAAGTTACCAGATCATTAGAGTCCAATAATTTCAAAAAGACTAAATTTGATTTTAGTTTTACCAGTTTATATAAATTAATCATTAATCCCAAAAAGACAGTTTAAGATACCGATACCAAATTAAACAAATTAAAGCAAAAGAATCGTCTACAAAAATTGCATAATTTAATAAAAGCAGAGGAATAGCTTAAAAGATTATGTCTTGAACTTGAGTTTGACGTAACTTATGCACAAAGCATAGTAGACACGGCCAAATTTTATTGTGTAGTGTAATAAAGCAAAAACAAAAATTCAGTAGCTGACGCAATAAAGGAATAACTTAAAAGATCCTGTCTTGAGTTTGGTGTAACATATGTACAAGGCAGTGAAGACAAAGAAAAATTGAAGCAAAATAATCGTCAACAAAATTTATTGCGTAATTTAATAAAACCAAAAAAAAAAAAAAATCGCTAGTAAATGACAGAGCAGAGAAAGAGATTGAAGGATCATGTCATTCGTTTGGCTTAATATATTTACGAAAAACACGTTCTGTTAAGAAAAAAAATGCAGCAAAACACTTATAAATAATATTGCAATGAAATAAGATAATGCTACCAATATTAAAGTTACAGCAGTTCTGTGGTATGATAATCAACAACATGCAAATTTGTATAATAATCATGCTGATTGGAAATCTATAGAAACCTTTGAGGAAGTTGAGCAGCTTTATAGCGTTGATAAATGTATTGTATGCTTTGAGACTAGGCCAAAATTGCTACAAGTTCCTCAAAAACATATTCTGATTCAAAATGCGTTGAATTTAAACCT
>JAUZNK010098632.1:551-12024 GCA_035046665.1 Euphysa ruthae
AAACCCTGAAACAGACTTTGAATTTTGCTATGATTTATATGCTGTAATGCAATCATTTCAAGTTATACCACAAAATTACAAAAAATTACATTTCAAGGAAGTTTTAAACCCTGAAACAGACTTTGAATTTTGCTATGATTTATATGCTGTAATGCAATCATTTCAAGTTATACCACAAAATTTAAAAAAAAAATGGTGTTACTGCTTAATGGTTATGATCATAATGTAACTATTCTAGTTTTTTTTTTGTCTTTTGGTAATGGACCTCAAGGTTCCCAAATGTGGTAATTTTTGCCCAAATACCTTTCTAATTTTTTAACTCCTTTCACAGCAGACAGAGTCCTGTAAATTCACCCTTGTCTGTTCTCTATCTGTTTGCTAATTTTTTTAAATTAGAAATTTTGTGTAAAACCCTATGATCGCTTTCCATTAAGTTAATGAAAATTTAATTTTTTTAGAAACATTTTAGTGGAAATTTTTTTTGTACTATTTATTGTCACTTTTGCATTTTGGCTGTTTTGAAAATGCTACCTAGTCCCCATGACTGAAAAAATGATTTTTTGATATGGGATATCACGAGCAATTTTTATATGCTGAAATTTGGTAGGTAAGTCAGGAAATATTTTTATATTTGATATATATCCATTTGGTCACCTGTAGAAAAATCTTTGTCTTTAATGCCTGGCCAACATATAACAATTGTTTTTATAGTTTCTTTGTCTTGCTTCAGCATTTGCTTGATCTACCTCTTGTAGCTCACTAAATCGATTCTTTATCTAACAAACAAATATATTTTTTCGCTAAAACCAAAACCAGGGAATAAACCATCATCTTAATAGAATTTCATTTTTCTTGCTGCAATTAAGAGAAGCTGCAATACAGTTTCTCCGCTGTAGTTGCAGCAGCATATTTTTGGTGCAGTAAAGCCTCCATAACAAAAATTTTTACTATTTTCGGTTTGGTTTCTCACGTGACTTCTCAATTTATTGTTTATTAATTTTGTTAATTTTTTGGCCCTATTACATTCTAAACACTGTCTCTGTGGACCAGAGTTACAGTTGAGAGAGCCAAACCAGTTGCAGAGAACATAAGTGCTACAGGAGAATCCATGCCAGCACTGGTTCAGGCGTTAAATCTTTAGCACACTAGAGGGTTCTAGTGCAGCAGCTTTCAGACAATTTTAAGAAGTTAAATGCGAATAAACATAAAACTTAAATTAGATTAAATTATTTATTTTTTTAAAATGAAAGAAGTTTTTCATTTTAATGCTTATTTACCTATCAAAAAAAAGAAAAGCTCCCCACATTATATACTAAATTATTTTCTTAAATATTTTGCAATGTCATAGGCTCTTTGTTTTAACATGTTGTTGAGTATTATAAATTTTATAATTATTTATTTTTTAAGCTTACTATTTTGAATTTAAGCAGAGAGAAGAATGTGTTATCTTTAAAACAAAATTTTTTCATACCTCTTGTGAAGCTCTTTATGCAGGAATATAGAAATATAAATTCTAAACAGGAACATTAATTTTTGGGTTTGACCCCGACTGAAAGAATCATGCACAAATTAAGCACGTGCAACAACCTGGTAGTTTTGATTAAATTAGAACAACATGGTATGGTTTAGTAACAAGTTGGTGTTAAAAACAAACAAGAAAAGAAAATATATAAAAAGCCAGTTGAATTAAATTTCCGTGGAGAAAATGCAAAATGATATAAATGTGAAAGTAATGTGCAAAGTTCTTTTTGAAATCAATTAAAATTTTGCTGAGAATAAGTATGGTCTTTGTAATGAAAAGACTTTTTTTCAGTTAATATATGTTTATATACATGGAATTATTAATTATTTTTTAATTACTTTGTATTTTCTTTTTTTTTTCATTGATTTTTACAATTGGTTTTATTTTCTATCAATCTTCACATCCCTAAAACGAAAAAAGGAATATTTAATGTAACTTTTTAGTCGTAAGTCCTAATTTACCTAACCGATCTTAATTTTCTGTGAAATATTGACTTATAATGTCTAATTTTTTCAGGAAATTAATTAAGACTTTGACAATTTCTCGACAACCCCTAGAGATAATAAAGAACTATTCCAGTATAAATACAACAATAAAAACTGGTTATCATGATTTTGTGTCAGAAAATCTTTCTCACGTAAAAATTTGATGGAAAAATTAGAACTAGCAGAAAGAGTAAAAAATTATATTATTTTCTGGAAAATCGCTGCATTTAAATATTTCATTAAGGGTACTTTTTATCAAATCTTATTCTTCATAAATTAATGCAACCATATATTTGATCTTAAAAATGACTGATTATCCCTCCTCCTCTAAGAATAAATAAACCAATTATTTTATCATTTATAAACAATATTGTGCAATAAAAATTTTTATTGTGCAATAACAATTTTTATGGGCAAAGTCTTTGAAATAATTACTGAAACCTTCGTTATTTCCCTATTTTAATAACAGCAAAAATATGTTTATAATTTTTCTTAATTTACTGTTATTTCATACATTATGTTTTTGTTTTATTTACTTAAATTATTATTAACCGTCGTTCTGTAAAATAACACTTTCATAAAAGTTGTAGTATTGATGCTCCTAATATGTAAAATTAATATTCTGTTAGATGATGTACTTTAAAATGACACTGGTGAAAGGCAATTTTAGAATCTAACATTTTTTTTAATATAACTATTCATTCATGATTTAGCATTTTATATGTGGTTTTGATTTGTGAATCATTAATTCAATAAATTGAAAAGTTGCTGCTACAAAATTGATCAATAAAATTTTTCTTGATCAACTGAAACCTGCTCTTTGACGTATAAGATATTTAAGACCTACTTGGTCAATCATATTATAGATAGAGTTGAGAGCTACGAAGATTTAGTAACGAGAGTATGAGTATCAAAGCACATTGTAAATTTGGTAAATCAGATCCTAATTGAGTCTGGGTTTTAATGCAGAATTGAAAAAAATATGAAAATCCTTCAAATAACTCTGCGCATTATAGATTATGAGAAACCTGTTTGCCAGACAATAATTTATAGGGATAATTAAAAAATAAATTTGGTTATGCAATAGGATTCCTATTTCTTGAGTTACCGTTAAATTACCATTATCTTAACTTACCATTACGGGATATAAATTTAATTATAGATTTTTGATGATTTATATATATCTTGACTTAGATCTGTATCAGATGGAAGCATTAAATTCCAAAATTATTCCAAAAAATATATATATGTGTATATTATAGGGTTTATGGTTGTTGCAAGAAATTAGATTTAAAATTTTGTTTAAGTTTAAAAAGAAAAAATTGACCTTTTCACCATTTTTTTATTACCATTGATAAAATAAAGCAAAAAAAAAAAATACCAACATAAGATCATATATGATGTTTATATTCACTGTATATAAACAATGAAGTTTTTGCAAAATTTCCTCATGGTTCAATTTGGGCAGTTTTGATGAAAATTTCTGATTTATGCAAATTCTGTATATTTATTCATGGGCATGTCTACTGTAATATAAACCTCTGGCTTTCTAATGATTTTTTTTTAAACCAGCAAGAGAAATTTTTTATTTTGGACCCTGTCTGGTGTGACCCTAGTGTGTTAACAGTTAAAATTGACAGAGAATGTTGAAAGTGAAAATTTCAACAACTGTGATTGTGAATTGTTGTCAACCATTATTAAAAACCTGACATCCAGAAGAAAATTAAACGTATAAAAAATTGAAATTGCAATCATCTTTTTTTCTGTTCTCATAATTAAATTTCAAAAGAACTGCTGGCATAAATGCACTTTTGTTTTAATTAAATAATTTAGTTGGTCAATCAAGTTGACAGTTAGTAAATTTTCAAAGGCCTAGCATATTTCTTACATGAAATTTGACAAAAAAAACGAAAAAAAATCTAGTGTTTTCTTTCGTGGCTTGTCTTCAAATAGACCAAATGCAGATCAATTCCCTTTCATTGCTGATGTTTATAATTGATCTTGTTATCTTTTGTGCATGCATCATTGTTGTTATCTTTTGTGTATGCATCATTGTTGTTATTTTTTGTGTATCACCATTGTTGTTATCTTTTGTGCATGCATCATTGTTGTTATCTTTTGTGCATGCACCATTGTTGTTATCTTTTGTGTATGCATCATTGTTGTTATTTTTTGTGTATGCACCATTGTTGTTATCTTTGGTACATGCATCGTTGTTGTTACCTTTCGTGCATGCATCATTGTTGTTATCTTTTGTGTATGCATCATTGTTGTTATCTTTGGTGCATGCATCATTGTTGTTATCTTTTGTGTATGCATCGTTGTTGTTATCTTTTGTGCATGGACCATTGTTGTTATCTTTTGTGCATGCACCGTTGTTGTTATCTTTTGTGCATACACCATTGGTTGTTATCTGATTAAAGTTTGCTTTTGCTTGGCTTAAAATTTGTTTTAGAAGCTGCAATGTGAATATTACTTTGTAGTTATCTTCCTTAAGTTTTTGTGTTGATTTTTGGACCATTTTGGTTGATGTGGATGAAATTAATTTAATTTGTGAAATTTGGTTTAAACAAGAAATCAAATAAAAAATTATGTCAAGTTTTTTTTTTTGGTTTTAACATTTTTTGCACCATTTTGCTGATTCGGTTGTTTTAAAATTTTGCTTATTTTCAGAAATAAATATGGCTATTACTAATGCTTTATTTGTTCGTTTTTTGGTGAAAATTATTAATTTTTTTTTAATAACTAAAGCTTTGTGCTTGATATGTTTTAGAAAAAATTTGGCTATGGCAAGCGCAAGAGAGAAATTAGCAGGATCACGAGTTTTTAAATAAGTGAAAGCAGAAATTCTATGAGTTTGTTTATACGAGATTGTTTTTTGAGAAACATTTTGGTATGTGATTTTTTGTTGTTGTTTAAAAATCTTATTATAACGAGTTTTAATAAATTGGTACTGGTTTTTCGAAACTCGGCCAAGTATGCTTAAATATGGTCATTTTAAAATGTTTCCGTAATTGTTTTAAACTGTAGCAGTTTTTAACTTTTCATGAGGTCAAAGGATCATAGGCAGTATTTTTGACCTGTTGGCCACCTTCCAGATCTATATTGCATTCTTTGGTTTTTCTCTAACAATTATTTTCCAAATCTTTAGAAATTTTGAATTACGTTTGAAAGCATTTTTTTTTTTTTTTTTTTTTTTTTTTTTTTTTTTTTTTCAATTTTGGTATGTTAGCCATTTTGAAAACACTATATGACCTATTACCTAGGCCTCTAAATAGGTCAAGTTTTGTCTAAAAATTTCAATTCTGAATTGCATTTTTCAATATCTCAAGAATTTATCTTGTTGTTCTAAAAAAAATTTTTTACGGTGAAATTTCTAGAATTTTGGTCTTCAGGACTTAAAATTACATTTCCTAAATATTTGGTTTTAGTTTTAATTTTTGTACAACAATGGAAAGCATTAATCAACAAAGAAGTTTCCAGGGGGGTTTCTTTAATCACCAAGTGTTTATTGGCAACTGAAATTTTAATTAAATAATGAATGGTGAATAATGAATTTTTGAGCTGTTATTATGCACTCTCAGTTTAAAGGCAAAATATGTAACATTGTAAAACATAGTAAAAGCTTTGTCAACTGTATTTTAATACATTTAGTAATTTAACAATCATTTTATTTTCAAAGCATTGGAACTTATAGTTTTTGGATTATCGGCTAGTCATGAAGTATTTCACTAGATTTACATTTTTTTTTTACTACTGTAAAATCCATTTTCTCAACAAAGGCGTGGTCAATCAATCAATTAATGAATCAATATTTTTTCACTTTAAAAATTTGTTAATTTATATAATAAGATAATTTTGAACTGTAAGCGCTCTCGCTTAGAAAGATGTACGCACCTAGATTATTTTATGAAAATTGAATTTCTAAGAAAATTTAAAACACTAACCAACGAATACGAAATCAATGAACCAAGAATTATCTTTTAAATTTTATATAATCCCTCTTCTCTTACATTAAAGGAATCAGTTAAATTTTTATTTTTATATGGTTGAGGAAATTTTGTGCATAGGCAAAAAAATATGAAATTTGAATATTTTTTGTATAGCATCATGTTTCTAAAAAGATATGAAGTTTGCACACTAAAAAAAAAAGACTTTCAAATAGTAGTATACCCTAATGATCGCTAACAATTTGAGACAGGTAGTTACATTAAGTTTTTAATATGATGATAGAGGATATGATCAGATCAGTATGGGCTTGTGTTAAAAATTATCATTGTCTAAAAATGGCCCTGTTAAAAGATTTTTTTGATCAAACAGCTCACACTCTCCGAATAGAAAAGGCAAGCAAGAAAATGTCATTTAGAGATAGGGCCGGAAGAACAATGGCTAATCATTTTTACATTTGACTTACTACTGGTATCCAATTAAAATGAAAGCCAACTGAAAATTTTTTCACTCTATTTCGTTGATATAATGACACACTTCTTGAAAAAAATTAGGAGTTTGAAGTGTAAAATTTAATTTAAAAAATAAAACTAGTTGATATTAAATAACCTTTTATTTTTGTTACAAGGTCTAGTTCTTTAAACTCATTTTTATATCTTAGTTAGCTTTTTATACTAGTTGATGCATCTAACAAGTTAATGTTAAAGATAATATTTGAAAAAATAATACATGAATTCTTATGAACTCATTGTCTCAATAAGAAGAATTTCCAGAGATCGAGTATTTGTTGTATTTCCCTATAAAGCAATATTTTTTAATTGTTTATTTTAACATGATTTTGTAGATTAGAATGATTTTTTTTTTATTTGTTCATTTAGAAGTTCTGTTAATTTATATTTGGAAGCTATGTAATAGTAATATATATTTTAATTACATTCTGTTCATTTTTCTTGGTAATCTATTTTCTAGCATTGTTATCATTTCAGATTTAATTGCTAATCCAGATCACATTGTTTTTGATGATCTGTGTTTTTATCATTGGTCTATAGAATATTTTTTAAAGATGTGTCTCAAATAAACATGTCTTTTAGAATATTCGTATGATGGCACTCAGCAAAGAGGTGTCATGTATCTTTTATTACATTTTGTTTGAAATGTTAAGGAAAGTTTTTATTATATCAGTATTAAATATAATGGTTCTCAGTTTGTGTTTTTAGGATATGTGTTTTATGAGAGGTTTTGATTTATTATAAATCTTTTTCCTAGTTCTTTATCTTAACTAATGTTTTTTTAGCAGCTTATAATGTTTTTTTATAAAACCATGTTTAAATATAGGTAAAGTTATATTGTGATCTTAAATGTACCAAACTTTGAAAAATTTGTCGGATATTTATTTGTAAACAAGTGCTACTGCATCTCCAAAATATCCGCACTGTGCAGCCTATACTAAACTTTTGATTTAACTCAATTGATTTAACACAATTGATTTAGTTATAGCCTTGTAAAACTTCTATATCGAAATTCTCAAATTTACTGTATAAATTAATGCACACTAAAATGTGCTATTGTTCACATTAAAGCGTTGAAAAAATTGGGTTGGCCCTATTTTAACCTGTACATGGCTCCAACCTTAAAACTTGCTGTTTTTATTTTCCAATTTGGGTTTTTCTTTAAGCAAGACCTTATCAATAAACTATATTTTTACGGTAAGGACTCAAGTGCTCTTTTAACATAAACTTCTTGTAGTTCTGTGATTAATGAATAAAAAGATGTAATGCCCGTGTAGGATTTGAGCTTTTGTCTTCTAGATTGAAAACAATACCTAACTGCCTTCAAATTAATTGAACAAAACAATCATAATTGGTTAGTTAATTTAGCAAAGCATATAATCTAGAGATGTTCTTTAGCAAAGATGTGTCTGATTTCTGACTTTAAGACACTTTCACAGCTTCGTCCAGCTTTGGTTGCGCGAATTTAAATTTGCAGATCTTGTGAAATTTCACAGCGTTATTGAATAATGTATCTCCAAGATTCTTACCACTTTTTAAGCCCAATAACGTTCAAGTGCATCAGTAGCATCTTGATTGACAGTAATCTCATTGTACAAAGCTGTAGGATCCTTTGATGTTAAAAACTGAAGCTTCTCTTTATTGCCAGCTGACACAGACAACATAATGTCCAATCAGTTTCTGGCACCCACCTTCAAATCATTCAGGCAAGTTTCATGCTCTTTGCAAAATGTACACAATTAGACCAATTTTGTCCCCGATATCCCCTTCCCCCCTCCCTTCTTCTTTACGAAAAGAAGCCTTGGGAATAAGAATGGTATCATACAAAGGGTTCTTGACCGAGAGGGAAGACTAAGGAAGAACTGCTAGGTAAAAACTACAAAGTATTTTTATGATATGGTAAATTTGTTGTCAAAAATTTCAAATATTTTTAAAGTTTCATTTTCTATTTCCTATTTTTCATTGTCATCATCTTGAAAAAGAACTTTTCCATTTGATCTTTGTTCAGAATTTTGCTAATTGGTTTTACTGTTGGCAAGATGAAATTTTTTTCAAGGGGATCAAGCTTAGTGAAAGGATCCAAATCAAACATACTTGACCCTGATAGTATGGCATTTGTTATTCCAGTTGATTTCCAACTATTTATAATACTATCTTGGCCTTTTGCCAAAGTGAGATAGTTGTATAGCTCTAGCACCCAGCTAGCATGCAATGGTTTTAGTATCGATATCTTCAATTGCGCATCTTCATCATAAAGCTCCTTTTCTGAGCCAAGAGCTTTAGAACTTCCACCACCACCATTCCGTATATTTCTGTTTCATAAAAGCTTTATCTGCACCGTTCACATTTAAATCTAAGGGTTGGAAAAGATTAATCATGTTTGGCGGAATTTGAACAAGAAATAATAATATTGTTTTCATTGAGCTTTTCAAGAACTGGAGAAGTCATTTGCTCTCTAGCCATAAGTAGTAAAGCAGAATTATCCTCCTTAATTTGAAGTCTTTCACGTTCCAATACAATGTAAGGAATGATAATGTCATCCAATAGCAAGAATTCATTTGTAAATGTTATACGAAAGGTAGCAGTGAAAGCCTGTCAGTAAGCACTTTCTTTGATGGCAACATGATTTGAACCTCGTTTCTCCAAAGTTTAATTACTGATCGGTGCATATTTCATTGGAGTTTGGTAAATATTTAACACCATTGAGTAAAGTATTTATTTCATTGGAGTTTGGTCAATATTTAACACCATCGAGTAAGGTATTTATTTCAAATCTTTCAATTTGATTGGTGCATGATGATTGATGTTTCTTTCTTTGCTAGCTGTGGTATTTCTGGTTTAGAAGTTGTACAGTTTCGCTTAACAAATCCCATTCTTTGGAAAAGGGTTTTAGCCCATGATGACGATTGAAGATCCAACACTTTTAGATATTGTTCATAATTTCTAGCAATCAAAGCTTTTGCAGTTACAATGGCCACGACAGTGTTCACAACACCGCCCTTATTTGGAGAAAATTTCACACCTTTTCGTCTATTATTCCTCCCAAAAAAAGAAGTTACCCACGTTTAAATGTAGATATCTTCTTCATACTTGTAGCTAGGAATCGCTTTTTTAACTCCTGGTATTTGCTTCATAAACTATGTGCTGTGCTCTCCCCAAATTTCGTATGTGAATAGGTTTTTTGAAATTTCCTGACGTTAGCAATCAGACTGTGAAGTGCCTCATATTTACCAATGAGATATCTTCATCTGTGAGTGTTACATTCTCTTTTTTTGATGTTTTTTTTTTTTTTCACTCATTTCAATTAATGCTTCTTGATGAACCACTATACATCGAAAACAATTTATCAGTAAAAAATATTTTTCAAATTACGAACGTTTGAATGTTCAAATATTCAAAATCGAATTTTGAATTCTCTTTTCGAATTTAATTGTTTTTATTCTTTTTATATGACTACTGTACTGCACTCTCTTGTCAAGGATGGTTGAAAATATTTTTAAATTTTACTCTGCAGTGCGGGAATATCATTCCCAAAAAAAATGTTGTAAAACAGTAGACATTTGATCATTTTTTTTATGACTGATAGACATACCATAATTTCCAAGAAAGAAGACATGCAAGTAGATGATGTAATTAATTCTGATTGACAATTTACGGTAGCAATATATTTGAATACTCACAAAGATGTTTGTTTCTATTAATTCCTCTCCCTATTTGTTTGATCTTGCTTCAGTACCTTAGTAAAAAGAGAACAGGTTTATGTTAATAGACAATTATAAATCCTACTGCATGTGGGGGAATTATCCGGTGGTGTATTTCTAGAATTATCAACATGATGTACCATAGGAAAATCATGGAAAAAAATTGATAATAAATTTAAAATTTTTTGCAAATCTTCAAAAATAAATTTTACTAAAATATCTTCCTGAAAAAACTTCTTCTGTTAAAATCATAAGTCTCCTATTTCTATATAGCTAATTCCATAACTGGTGTCTGTACAGGTTCTATTCTTGTTGATTAATTGCTAGTACTATTTGACATTTTTCAAAGGTCTATCATTGGCCATATTCTATCTAATAACTTCAAAGTAATTTAGCATTTACAGATGACTATTATTTATGCTTGCTAGACATCTATACCTAATATAATTTTTATACCTAACAAATCCGGGCTTCGCCCACTCAGCCCATGAGTAGCACTTTAGTGTGTTAAGTTAAGGGGAGTTTTAACTATTTTAACTACACTTTAGCTTCCTGTCTAGTACTGGTTTCAAGTCTTGCAAGAAGCGATTTATTTATTTATTTTAATAGGAATAGCTGTCTTTTGTTCAACAAAAACTCTAATTATGAATTTTTCTAAAATCATATTTTAATTACTGGTGACAGAAGAAACAATGCCTTCTTAATTATAAAGCTTCTAGCCAAAGATTTTGACAGTAATTTAATTCTCTTAATCTCTTAAAGAATATTAAAGTACTTAAGTTTACCCATGCTAGCACATTTAAAATGGATGTAGTAAAATATATGCCAGGAAAGCAGCTCCTTAATCTTTTATATTGACAATTTTCAACTGCTGTCACTTTACTTAGATGTTCTTCAACAAAACTGTTGGTGCTCTCATTAATCCATTCATAATCCTGACATGCCATCCTAAATGATCAAAAAATGACCTATGATGAGGCTTTTTTTGTGATTGTGTAAGATTAATTATACTTTAGAAATTTTTACCTAATGATTCAAGTATATGAGCATATGGATTTTTCAAATCCAGATTAAAGTATTAATGTTTTAAAAAAAGATACAGTTTTTTTGCTCAAACTAAAATTACCTCAAACCAATGACAATAGCATTTTTTTATAAACTTAAACTTCTAGAATTGCGTTACACATTGGCATAGACCTAACTGCATTAACGCATTTCTAAAAGTGTAAAATTTATACTAAGTTTAAGTATGGCATCTATTACATATAATTATTTTATAATTATAATTATAAATATTATATATACATA
>JAUZNK010098643.1:0-12024 GCA_035046665.1 Euphysa ruthae
ATGTATGTATGTATGTATGTATGTATGTATGTATGTATGTATGTATGTATGTATGTATGTATGTATGTGTGTGTGTGCGTGCGCATGCGCATGCATGCATGTATGTATGCATGCATATCATATAGATATACCTTACTTGGATAAAATTTGGTGCAGATTTAATTTTGTACAGGGCAAAAATGAAATATTTGACTTTAATTTAATTTGGTGCAGTCGAAAAAAAGGATAATCTGGCTTTGATTTAATTTAGCAGTAAGGAAAAAAAGATTTTATATGAGATATCTGCAAATGGGTTGATTGTAGCCCAGAAGAGCCAGCTTCAATAGCATCATATATACCCGCTGCTTTTCAACCATTTACGATAACAGATGAGCCAGCTTGTAATTCTATTGTAATATTCTACCAACCATTTGGTGTGGAGCGGTTTGAGGGTAGAAAGGTGAAATTCTATCTTAATTTCAAACTTTTTTCCAAGGGAAAGCTGATTCTCGATCTGCCAGGTGTACCATTCTGAGAATACTTGTTTCAGATGTGATTTACAATGCTTGTTAACCGTCAAATCTAAAGATTGGAAGAGTTGGGTCATATTATTCTGTACCAAAGCATATCGTTATCCCTCAAGAAGGAGATTACGGAATTAGTGATTTAGCCATGGAATACATCCATGATGACCAAAGCCGTTTCCTTGGGTTTTCCCAATACTCTGCGTTGACTCTGTACATATGGTATGATAATTTCATTCATTATGTTCATGGTATTGCTAAAATTCATAGGATTGCAGCTTAACGAGAAATCATTGGGAAATTTGAACCTAGGGAGGCTTCACGTTGTTTTTCCCCCATTGATCAACGAGCACAAATATCAATACTTTGTAAAAGACTCGGTATGGTAGCAATCCCTGCTGACAAGAAAGAAACTTCACTAAGCTGCTGAAATAAGTCTTGCTCATTTTGGATGATATATATTGTATTTAAATACATGTTGTACAGTTTTCCATTGCTAATAATAGAATTTTTAGGTAATCTTTCTTGGACACCAAGAAAACGGTTTATATATTAACATATTTTTTTATTTTCGATCAAAATTGTGTTTTGAAAATATTTTTTTACAGATATTGAATTTGAATCAAGCTCTTCGGGACAAGAAGACACCTGCACAACTTGTTCAAATGCCTCCTGTTTATGTACAGAGAAGAAGACTGAATAGTGAGTCACGTCGAGATGGTCGAGGACACAGCTTTGTACAGAGCTTTCATGACAAGATACCTTTCTTCTCTTGGTGTTAGCTGTATGCTGAGTTTTCGATCTGTAGCACTCTTAGATCATTATATCTGAAAAGTGGCTACTCATTGATCATGATAAATAGTACTATTCACCACTTAGACTTCAAGTCTTATATAGTGATTTTCAAATTTAATAACTTAGAAATTAATTTAGAAACTTTAGAGCCTTAAAATACATTAGTTTAATTATCAATTTATGTCTTTGAATACCAATATGGTGCTGAATTAAATAACAATGTGGAACTATCGTTGCAATAAATTATTATTTAGATACTATTTTATACAATTATTTATTTTACACTTAATGGAAAACTATATTTTTTATTTTATGTCTATATTGCCATGTTGCAGTACTTATTTCAGTTTTTGGATTCTTAGCGAAGCTGAAAAGTTCTATGAATTCACTTTCTGTTTGTTTTTTTATTAATTCGTGCATACGTAAAATTTTTTGAATGTTATTTTTTGAAGTTTGAAATAAAATCTCAGTTTTCTGAAACTATGAGATCGTAATGTTTTGAGCCAGTGTTTTGAGCCCACATGATGGCTGCGTTTGCAGTGAAGCCATTATCTAATTTCGGCCAATTCATTACAGCAGAATTGAGGTGTTGTATGTTTGTCTTAGTCCTGTGTCCCAAATTTGTAATGTGTGTAACAAAAAGAGAGCATTGCATTTTTAAATATTTTTTCATAAATCATCAATTTTAATGCTAATTTTTGTTTAAAAATCTACTAAATAGGGTTTCAGTTATACTAAAAAATATTTTTATAAATGTTGGTGTTGAGATTTTTTCAAAGACTATCTTGGTTATATCTCTGATAATGATGTTAATTTTGTTCAAAGATAATGATTTTCAGTATTTTCGCTTCCTGCCAGAATTTCTTGTCTTTAGCGACTTGGCCTGAAAATCCCACCAGTTTTTATTTCTAAGTTTTATAATGTTAAAGGAACCAAAATATCTTAATTTTTGATGGATCAAATGTTTTTATTTTCTTATTGTTTTATAGATTTTAATATTTTTGTTTGCACTTCAAAGATTATAAAATGTTTTTAACTTGCATTTCCACGTTCTGAAAAACATGAAATGTTGTTCAATATCAAAGCAAGGTATTAACCACTTAGGTGAAATATTTTTACACAATGGTATAAGTTGTTTGTAGTATTTCTTTATAGGATATATATACACAGATGCATACTTAGCACTGACCATATAATATAAATACACTTATTGATTGGGTGTTAATAATTTAATAAAATAAGTGGAAATAAAACACAGTTTTCATAAAAATTTCTTTGATTTCCAATGAATTACTTGACTAAATAATCTCAATTTCATAACAAATTCTTGTTCAATTCCTGGGGGAATTAGAATCTTCTCCTGTGATGCCATTTTGCCAACTGTGTAAATGAATTTAATCCTGAAGATTATAGATTTACATAATTTTATTAAAATGTTTTCATCAAATTGTATTTACTTATTTTAAATTTATAATATGATTTTTGAAAAGATATTGTTTTGTTTTTTTAACCTATAATCCATCTAGTTAGTTTTTTATATGGCCATAGCTTATTGGTCTGAAAGCACAACAGTCCCCTCAGTGGGGCTCACCTGCAATATTTTGCAGTTTGACCTTTTATAATTTGTTGCTTAGAAACCTCTAAATGACTTGTTTAACTTTTCTATTTGAGATAGTTGGCGTTTAATATTTAATTTTATTTTTTGAGCAGAAATTATTAGTTCCATTTTTATAGAAAACACCCTCGTTCAGTTCTTATTACATGACCTTTAAATTAAGGGAATTTAATTTCTTTTACAAAATAATTAGTTTTAAAACACACAACAAAAGTGCTTGTGAGAACAGGATGTATCCAAGAAATATTTTCCAATTTATTTTAAGATTTAAGATATTTTTTTATGGTATATGTATAGAATAATTTTCTGGACCTTGTTCAAAAAATATATCTAAATTTTAAAAGTTTTTTTTGGTCCAGGCGTATTATGCTGAGAGAGTTCTTTTTAGCTTTCCTTTTGTTTGTTTGTCTCAGAATTCTTTTATTTCTTTTTCATAAGTTTTGCTCAAATTTGACAATCATCAATATAAAATAAGGAAAATCTTTAATGTAGAAATTATTTTTCTTTTTGATAATTAGTTCAAATTTTGTGATTTATAGCTTAAAAGTTTGACATTTACTCTTAATACATTAGTAAGTTATTTTGTTGGCTGTACTGTTTGTTGTTATACAGATAGAGTTTATTGAATTCCTGTAATAACCACAGAAATACTTTAAGAAAGTATAAAAATGTTGAGGTTCTGATCCTTAGCACAAAGCTAATATTGACTTGCCAAGTACCAGGAACCAGAGGCTCAATAGCATTTTCACTTTCTTTAAATTATTCTAGATACCAAGTTGCTTTATTAATATTTTTGCCAGTCAGTTGTGAGTGGTTGTTTAGTTTAAAGTTTATCTGTCATTGGATATGTTCTGTCACATGGTTATGAAACGCATGTCTGATAGTTCAGCCTTTTAGTTCTTATAAAAAATTTTTTAGCTCGGCACTGCAAAATAAAGATAGATTTTAAAATATTGGTTTTAAAATTAATTTAAGCCTTAAGACTGAAATAGCCTAAAATCCAAATTAAAAAGTCTTCAAGAAATTTTTTTTTTTAACACATTAATACAAAAGCAATGTTGTAGAATCAGAAGAATCCTGCCATACCCTCTCAGATACAATAAGCAGCTACAATTCAATGAACTAAAATAATTTGTAAATATCCAAGAGTTTTGAACAGAAAACCAGAAAAATTTTATCAATTACTTTTACCAGCTCTTGTTCAAGTTAATCCTAAAACAAACCCTCAACTAATACAAAGTCAAGATGACATAAATTTACTAATAGTCAATACAAGTAATAAATTGCCACAATTTAAATATATGAAACAGAAAATAAAATCAACAGAAAGTACTGGAAAGTTCAACATTAAACATTTGAAGCCTCCCTCATTTAATAAGAATAGCAAGATCAATAGTGAAGATTATGAAAACATTGTTTTATTGTTGCCTAATGCACCTGAAGAATCTGCAATCTCCACAAAATGTGAAAGTAAACTGATAAATAAACCGAATCATGCATTTACGACTTTTAACTCATGAATGTTTTTTTACAACAAGCTTTTGGACTTAAAACAAACTTTTTTCATTCATCAAAAAATCTTAATAAATATTCCATGCAAGTTCAACCTTGAGGCGTGTTACAACTAAGGCATTAAAATAACAGCTGATCATTAATACCCATGAAATCTGGTGATGAAATGAAATGGCAACAAACAGATGGTGAATTATATATGATATTCCATCTGTTATGAAAGTTGTGTTAACAGTTATGGTAATTATGCATCATCTGTTCGGTGTAGTGTAATAAATAAAAAATCAAGAAAAATGACTGAATCACCTTAAGCATTTCAATTGACTAAAAAAAAATTATTTATGCTGCTGGTAAAATAGAGCCATAGGGAATTAAGTGAATAATCTTCACTAACTATTGTTTTACACTAATAGTTTGTTTTTAAAAGTGGGAATACAAAAAATTTAAGAATTTAACTCACGTGTATTACTACTTCACTAGTATAATTTAATGCTGTTTACACTTAAATCTCATCAGAAACACCTTTTTTTCAATAATAAAACATAGCTTAGCAGCAACTCTGTCTTATTTTATGGGCTAAAGCAAGAATCAACCCAATGCCTAGACTAGCTATTTTAATACAAACTCTTTAAAGACAGTGGGGATAGCTCAGTTGACAAGGCATCAAACTAAAAATTTAAAAGTTAAGATTTCGACTCCAACTTGTGGAAATTTAATTTCCATGTTATCTCTGAGTTTCTGAGCAAAACTTTTTGAGTAATGTAACGCTAGCTCCATTTGGTCGGGTTGTTTGGTTGAGCAAATTTTATAGGTGCAAAAGGGCATTCTAAATACTCCAGGACCTGCCGTGGTGACCTTTCTGGAAATATTGTCTTGGCAATTTGTTGGTTTCCTGCATTAAATATTCAAACTCACTCACACACTATGTTTTAGTGCAGGTTTTTTCGTTTGTGTTCTGCATTTTGCAATATTTGTGTAGACTTGTAGATTTAAATTATAGATATATGGTTACATTGCATCTGTTCTATGCAATCTTTAGTACAGACTATATTTATATATGACCCAGGAGTGACTGCACAAACATTTTTAAAAGATGTTTTTGATATATTTTTTGTTTCTTATTTCTTATGTTAAGTAAAATTTATCACTTGTAAATAACCAACCTTGTAGATTAACAAATCAAAATTTTTTAAAGCTTTGCACATGGTTGCTTAATAGTTATGCAAGACATTCTTTAAACTCAAACTCGTGCTTTGCTGAAATTTCATGATGTTAGAAAAGGCATGTCAGTGTTTTTAAGCAAATTTTAATGCCAAATCTGCATTTTTTTAGTTACCTTTCATTAGTGTTATTTTTGGAAATGTTATTTTTGGGACCCTATTATCAGCCATCAGAGTTCCTTTAAATCCACATTCATATGATTTTTTGGTTTTTCTAGCTTTTATTTTACGAAGTTCATAGTCATAGGAGTGATCTTGCAACTAATATAACCAAAATGTCAAAAACGTCAAAAAATAATTTTTTTTTTGGCTCTTTTGGTTATGATAAATTTTGGATTGTGAAGAATACTGGACATGTCATCCCATTAAAAATTTTCTTGGGTGGGGCAAAAAAAACCCAAAAATGGCCAAAAAACAACATTTTTTACTTTTTTATAAAAGATGCACTTCAAATGTTCTTAAATCTTTTATTTCTAGAAATATTATTTATACAAAGATACAGTGTTTTTCGAAGTTCGACTTTTTATGTGATAAATAGTGGTCAATATTTTCTTAATTGAGGAGAAACAAACGCTATTTGGTGTTCTCTTTTTTTATATTTAACTCCCATTTTAAATAAATATTTTAAAACATTTAAGTATTTTGTTTTATGTTATTTTTCTGATTATACAGAAAATTTATTGCAAAATTGATTTGGAGATATCAATTCAATGTTTAATTTTCTATAGTTAAGGGAACAAATTTTGTTTTAACCCATTTTGGAAAAAAAAAAACAGAATTTAGCTTAATGATCTCATTGATTTAGAATATAAATTAGATGAAATCAATATATCATTCTCTATACGAGTCTGAGACCGCTTTTGAACAAGGGCTGCTGTAACTCGATTGTAATCTTAAATGTTTACCACAGAATCAATAAATTTTGATTCAGAAGTTTCTTGATTTATTTCATTCAAAATAATAACTAACTCATAACTAACCTTTTTTTAAGTTTGAGATATTAATGTATTAATACATTAGAGAAACAAAATGAAGCTTCTAATCTGACTTTTTTTAATTTTAAGCTATTATCCCGTGAATTAATGTCATTCAATTAGGTTAAATCATTTCTATAAATTGGTTTTAATTTAGTTACTGCGCAAATAGATAATTGTATCATGGCTATACTTGGTTTTTAAATGTAAATTTCAGATATGAAGAAAATCCATCGAAAGTTACTTGGGATAATTTTATTTTTATTGTTTATTATATACTGGAAACATGTTTCATATAGTGGTAAAAAATACCAAAAACATTTCCCTAATATAAACTTTTCGTCTATAATAACTCCCCATGAGCATCTAAAGAAGGGAAATTTTGATAAATTTAGAAAAATAAAAACGATTTTGTTGTATACAACTCATTTCTATAGTGAGGTATGGAAAGGTTTGTCTCAATCTTCGTTAAATGGATACACAAAAAAAGCCCAATGCTCCATTTCAGAATGCATAGTTACATATGACAAGGATGCTATAACTACAGCCGATGTTGTTGTATTTCATGGCGTTGATTTCACCTATAAAAATTACACAGCAAAACATTTTCAGGTTTTAGCACGCAAAAAGCCTTTTTATCAAAGATGGGTTTTTTGGATGCACGAAACACCTCTTTACTATCCACTGCTTGATAATTATGATAATTTATTCAATTGGACAATGACTTTTAGCCAAAGTTCTGATTTGTATCATCCGTATTACTCATATACACGATTAAAAAATGATGATGAAATTCCAAGAAAGTATGTTAATTATGCGATTAGAAAAACAAAAAAAATATCCTGGATGGTAAGTCACTGTGGAATGACACGAGCTAGTTATGTAACAGAGCTTCAAAAATATACAGATGTTACTGTGTATGGTTTATGTGGGGCTGATTTTAATAACATGGGTGGAATTTGTTCATATGTCGAAACTGAATGTGTGGAAGAACTATCAAAATATAAATTTTACCTTTCATTTGAAAATAGTTTTTGTGAGGATTACGTAACTGAAAAATACTACAAGTTTGGTTTGATGTATGGCCTCGTTCCAATTGTCATGGGTGCAAAATATGATCATATGAATGCTATTCCAGGTTCTTATATTGATGTGACAAAATTTTCTTCTATAAAAGAACTTGGTGAATATATAAATTATTTAGATAGTCATGATGATGAGTATAATAGATATTTTGAGTGGAAGAAACATTTTAAAGTAACAGAAGGTATCAACAAAATATGTACTTTGTGTCATGCTGCTCATAATAAGGATAATTTAGAGAAATATCATAAACTTTTCCATAGCTTTTGGAGTGTGCATAATTTATGCACACCTTTTGAAAAGGTACGTTCACAGTTGGAACATCAAATTGCAGCATCAGAGAAAGAAAGTAAAATACAATAGTTCATATAAACACATTTAGCTTCGCTGAGGCTAATTGTTCCTAAAAATCAGTTTTAAGCTTTTTGATGCTTATTGATAATTTTCTTATCATACTGTTAGGAGTTATATTTTTGCTTTACAAAATATAGAAAGAAGCATACTATGTAATATATGCAATAGTCTATGTAAAATGTGTGACTACAAGGTCCAAATTAACATGAATTTGTAAATTTGCTGATGATATGAGTCATAACCTTTGCCCTAACTAATAATTTGTTTTGGTCTTATAGAATTTAATTTTTAGATGTAGAAATAATAAGGCAATTATTACTCACAGAAAATGACAAATACTAGCCTGGTGTCTGATAGGGATAGTTCACTCAGCTAGTGGCTATTATTGTCACTAGCCTTGGTTGGTAGATTTAATTCACTGATTGAGAGGAGCAGTAAGAAAGTATCAGTTAAATTTTCTCAAGAATTTTTGTTCTTCCTAAAATCTGGGTAAAAGAAACAAAATTATTCATTTTCAGTTTTTTTGAGATTCATTCTTTTTTCCAATGTTTTGAATGATGTTAAGGGGTTATTGAGACAAATGATGTATAAAATATATTTCTACAAAATTTCTTGTTAGTCTGATTTTGGAGTAAAAAAGGCAAAAGATTATATTCATTTTTATATAACCTGAGTCCAAACTTGCACAAATTGTTCTCAGATTGTTTTAAATTTTGCTCTTAAATTAAATTTCTGTGTGTTAGATAGAAAGTGTAATCATCTGGATTAAGGAATATTTTGTAATTTGGGCTTTTAACCCTTTAATTGTGAGGTTAATTCATTATGTTTGCAGCAGCCTTTTGATGTGAAGCATCAACGTATTGCACTTTAAACTTGCTAAGTTAGCAATTTCTCGTAGAATTTCAGTGTAGTAACATACTTGGTTTAGTCTCTAAATTTGACCAAAAAAGGCTTAAATTAAGAGCTTGCTTACACTATGCTAAAAGTGAATGAATGCTCGTCATTGAGTTTTATGGGCTTAAAATTTTCTATTTGTTCAATGTAGGACTAAATACCAAAGATTCCAGTTAACCCCTTAATCATCACATTAATTAAATTTAATAAGTAGGTATTAGAATCTATTAACTAATAATTAATAAAGCTAATTTGGAAAGAGAAAATTGTTCTTTTCTAATTTTCATTTCTTTTTTGCGCTTTCTCTTCTTATTAATTTACTTCCTTGGATTCCTGCTGAATATTTTCAGGTAAATTTTGTTTTACTATTTACATTCACGCTGTTTTCTGTGAATTTTTTCCCGCTGAGTAATATCTGAATTCTTGTGTATCTTCAATTATGTAAATGTTAAAACTTTTAACTTTTGTTAACATTTTAATATTTGCACTCTTTACTTACTAAATTAATCATAAGATTAGCATTTTTCTATTTTTTTACTGGTTCTATCAACAGTTTGAATTTCATCAATGTTAAAAAAATATTGTTTCTGATATATTCACGAGATCGGCTGATTTTGAAATTTTCAAAAACTAACACTTCTGCGTGATGTCAAAATACATTTTTTCTGATAGTTTAGGGATATCCAAGTTTTTAAGTTCTTAATTGAGAGATTTGACTTCTTTTAGGCTCAAAGGTTTTGTTTAAAAACTTTATGGAAAGTACACTGTTGCCTTTCATACTAAAAAATCAACTCTGTAGAGTATTGAGATTATAGGATAATTTAAGTGTTTTTTTTTTTTTTTTTTTGGTTCTTTGCATTAAGCTTTTTTTAATCATTATTAATTTAATCTAAATTCGAGTAAAGGTTTTTTTTTTTTTTTCATCTTTTTTTAAATAAATTATTCTAAAGGTCATTCTTTGTTTATTTACTTATTTACTATTATTTACTATTTAGCTATTTTTTGTAATTTGAACTTTAAAGTAAATATGTTTGTTTCCTTAGCTAAAAAAAAAAAAAGAAGCATACTTATGGAATAAGTTGATAAAAACATGGATTGGTGGATATATTTCTATCTGGTTTTCTTGTACTTGTTTTCTGTTGTAATATTAGTTGTAATACCTGCTTCTCTAAACATATCGCTAGGTGTAACAGAAAGATACGTAAATTTCCTATTAAAAATATTTGAGGTGAGTGGCTCTTATTCTCAGAATTAGATTTCTTTTTTAGTTCAATATAAAATCCTTTCATAATCAGATAATATATTTTTTATTTTGTAAAAAAAATTTATTTTGTAATAATCTTATTTAATTTATGCTTGTCTCTTTATTCCAATTTTTTTGCAGGAAGGTATGCAGTGATATTTAGGGTGATGTAACTGGGTTTTTTTTAGAAATAGTATCATTTGGCCAGAAATGTGTGATGTAATACCATAAGTGAAATTGAATATGATAATACTGATGCCTATTTTAACAATGAGCATGCCCAAAAGGCCCAAAATACCAGAAACCAGATTATTTTTTAGAATTTAACAAAAGTAAAAACAAGTGGTTTTTCAATTTTTTTTGCATTATGTCAGAGGGATGATTCTGCAACATCCTACTAAAATTTTATCTGGAAAAAACTTACAGCCCAAAATGCTTTTGACCAATCAAAATGCTTAATATTTCAAAAACTGATATCTCTAGATTTATCCGCATGTGGCTCAGAGGTAGGTTTACATGCGCTAAGCTTCCGGTTCGAGTCCTGTTGTGGGTAGTCATCTCTTTATAAGTGACTTTTGATGATCTCCTGCTATTATGGTAAATAAATTTAAATAAAAAAATCTAGAATGGCTTGATTGTTTGATAACTTTTTGTATGATAATGTAATGCCATAAAAGAAATGCAGCAATATACTGATGATATGATCTTGAACATGCTCGTACGACCCTAAATGGCCAAAAACAAGACTTTGAATAATAACAAAAAGCTTTTCTAACTATTTTTCTGTACTGTTAATAGAAGTGATTTTGTAACATCCTATGCAAATCGTATCTCTTGGAAAATTGTGGTTCCCAACTTATAACTCAAAAAGTTTTTTTTTAATCAAAACACTCCACGTCTCAAAACATATCTTCAGTATGGCTTGAAAATTTGTATTAGATTTTTTTGTCATGATGTCATCCCATAAAAGAAACACAGTAATGTTGTTACTTATCCTAGGCTCAAATTTTGTAAATTTTTGATCAAAAGATCTTTTAAAATTGTTTTTGGAAAACCAAAATGCTTTTTTTTTTCCTTTTTTTTTTTTAAATAGCCTTTGATTCATATGATCATCTGTTCAGAAATTCTTTATTTAGATACTAGACCAGAATATGATCACCTGTTCAGAAATTCTTTGTTTAGGTACTGGACCAGCTTTTTTTTTCCCTTAAAAATCAATCTTTAATTTTTTTTTCAAATTGCACATGAAGATAGAGATACAGTTAAATTATCACCTGATAAAATATTTGTTCAGAAACTTTGGCCTAAAATAGGATGAATCTGGTAAAATTCAGGTTTGCAATCATGTTTCAGGAGCAGTTCAAGATTTTTTTACAACTATTACCTGTTTAAATGCTCAGGGTAAAAGTTTAGATCTTCTGTAGTCAACATTACTTTCTTTAGCTGTATCTTTTGAAAGAAAAATTAATATTTTTGTGTGTTCTGTGAAATTATGCTCTATTTTTTTGATTTTTTTTATTCTTAGTAATTTGTGACCAGAAACGATTAGGCTTAACTAAACAAACTGAAATTTTCTACTGCTTTCACCAGTCCACTATAATCATGATTTTATGGGCGTTGGTCAGCTATTCAAATGTGATTGTCCCTATTAAAAATAATGATATCTTTTTTGTACAATGGCAAAAAAAATATATCTATCTCTTATTGCTATATCTTGATAGGGAGAGTCCACCTCATGGCCTGTTCTTTATTCTTGAAATATATTTTTAAAAATTAAATGGAATTTAGTTTAATCATTAGTAATTAAACTTTTGATCAGGTAAAATTTGTA
>JAUZNK010098654.1:0-12024 GCA_035046665.1 Euphysa ruthae
ATATATAGTTTTTGTACTTAAGATAAAAATTTTGTTAAAAAGAACTTAATAATAAATAATATTAAAAACAAGAACAAGAATCAAATAAAAAAGATTTTTGAAAATGAAGCCACTCATCGAATAGACTGTTTTCAGTCGGCAAATACACTTATGTGTGGCTGGAATGTCCAAATTCTACAGTTACCCTTATATGCGGAAATATAGAGCCTACTCTTCGCTCAACCTGAGATTGATCAGCAGTCATGCTTGATATTTTTCGTTTCTATGTATGAAATTCGATGTGGACGTGTGGGTGTGTGCTTAACCTAAATGGAATATACATTCATATCAATTGCATTTTTAAACTCACTTAACCCCCAATAAATATGTTTTTCGTCTTTAAGTAGCATTCTGGTTGCCTTTTCTATCATCCAGAAATGTGTTCTTTTTTTATGAGAGCACAGTAGTGATAGAAAATGTCCTCACTGACTTTTGGTTAGAACTTTTCATCTGGTTACCATTTAGCAGAGCTCATTGGCATAAGGTTATCAACGCTGCATTGAAAACGATAATTTCTGTTTGCTTTTTTACTCAGTTTATCTGATAGTATTGATTAAATACTTTTTTTATTTTGTTTCATAATTCTTCCACTGTTCCGTTATAAGACTGTCAAACCTCCTTCAACCATTTAGCACATTATATGATAGTTATATTATTAATTATACAACAATTATTTAATTAATTATGCGACAGCTATGCAATTAATTATACGAAAATCTAAAATTTCATCAAAATTTCTATTTTATATCAGTCCCAAAACATCTGTAATAAAAAAAGTTTATGGCAATCGGCAGTTCAGGAGAAAATTTTTCTCTTTAGCAGCCTAAGTGTAAAAGCATTTATCTTTGCATTTACAAGTCTAATGATTTTTAAATTCCGCAAGGGAATAAACACTTTTAAACACTAAATTGTTATTTGAAATAAATTGGCTGTTTTGAAAATATTTTCATTGGTTGAATAATTATTTTAATACACCTTCCTTAGTATATGCAAAAACGACATAATTTTCTGAGTTAGCATCCGCATCGGATTTATTAAAATTTAAGAATTTGATTATCGTAGAAAAGAAATCCCTCGGATCAAAAATTTTAATGCGTTAAACGAATATTAGCTCGAAGTTCAACATCTAAATTTCTTTTGGTTAAAGAAACGTTTTTGCCAAGTTAGAATCATCAACTTCTTTCCGGTAAAAAACTAAATAAAAAGTGATTTTAACGTTATTAAATGCCGCCTCCTAAAACGTAAAAAATTCAAGTACATAAAAAAAATTTTATTAAACTAATAATATATAAATATTAGAAAAATACCTTAAAAAAAAGGATAAGATAACAAAAACAGTTAGGCAACTAGTGACAAATATTTGTTATTGCTCCTGCTAATTTTCTTGTGGTAATTATTTTATTTAAAAAGGTTGTTGTTGATATATAACCTTCGTCATATCTTGTGTGATAATTAGTTATTACCATTGAACTTTTATAAAAGTATGATTGACTCGAATAATTTATAAACAAATCAAACTTTTAGAAAAGTATGTAAATTTTATTTTACCTTGCCAAATACTTTTGGAAAAAATAAAAACAGTAGCAAAATGAGTGCTCCATATGACGAGTCATTTTATGGAACAAATGAGTCGCGAGCATATCAGAGAGAATCCAACATCTATGGTAGGTAAAGAATTTAGTCAATTAAGTTTTTAATTATGCATATTTGAGGGAAAAGCTTTTGGAGAGAAAATCTTATGGAGAGAATCTCTTCATAATCGCTTTTCGGAAAAAGTTAAATTGTGTCATTATGTCGTAGGTTTTAAGAATGTAATAAAAATCTTAGTGGGTAAAAAACAAAATAAGGTCAAATTTGGTGAAAGCGCTGCTGTTTGTAGCACAAAGAATAATTATTAAAAATGTTTCAAATTTTCAAAGCAGATTTCTAACATGTAACTAGATGTCCTGTGATAAAACAAAGATCATTGGATTATTAGACCTTGACTTGTGCTAGAAAAATTAAAATGGCAAGAATAAATAGGTATTTTGCAGTCAGCAAAATGTCTCGCACATTCTTAGTTTTTATTTATTTGTTTTGATACTTTGTTACCAATATCTTCTTGGTTGCTAGTTCATACTTAGACCCCGATAAGGCCGATCCGGGGGTTAAAAATGCACTGATATTTATAAAAAAAAAATAGCGATGCATCATATAAGTAAAGACACTTCGTGAAGAATCTTTAAAGCAAGCGAGACATCCACAAAACTATATCTGTGGATAAGATTACAAGAACTTTTAACGAGAATGTTATAGTCAGGGAGCCAAATCATATTTTTAACTAAATAGACACGTTTACTTAACCCTGAAAACCTGAAAAACTATACATTTTGGAAACCTTCAACATTCTTGTATTTGAAAAATCTTGGTCAGGTTTTCGTAGGAGCGCTTCAAGTGACAATCCCTCAGTGTGACTTTAAGTAAAAATGAAAATGTAACACAGCTACGTATATTCATCAATCGCGACAAGTGTTAATTGTTCCATTACTACCTAATTCTTAAAAACTACTGAGATGAGTTACTCTCCTCCCTTATCCTGTTATAATCTAAACAATTCAATTTTGCATCAGGTTCTGCCATTTCTTGGTCGGTAATCACTTAATTGGTGCACTACCTTCATGATAAGCTCGTTTTTTTCTCTTCAATCCAACCAAATTACAGTTCTTCTTCATCACTACTGCTATCAGTGGTTTCGATGCTTTCCATTTTCTCACATTCTTCTTCAGGTTCATTACAAACACATACGTCGATGCAAAGGAGTTTAGCCTTGCGGCAGCAAAAAATATTATTTTTGCATCCTTTCTTGCATTTGCATCTTACAAATTCAACAATGGCATCCAGCACAGCTTCGTTCAACATTTTTTCTTGCTCAATGTATTCGTCATCTAATTTTTTCCAGCCATTTCTTACTGGCCCAGACAACATAGCATCACATGCATCACGTATAAAATCCAATCTTGTAAATTGGCCGTTTTTGAACTCCAATCAAGTGCCATTCATTTTCGCACTATAGACTATTTGCTTTTGGGAAAGTATTCTTAGTATAGATTCTTCCCATTTACTGAAGAGATATGGAACAAGATTACATTTGTTAGTTTAATTGCCTAGGTAAGATGCTATTTTTTTGGGCAACTTTTCTGGCACAATATTTTCCATGGTGTCTTTTGATATGTTTTCAGGGTTCAGGGAATTTATAGATATTCCATCTGCAGCCGGAATTCCTTTATTTGAAATTACAACTACCCAGTCAAGAACTTTCTGTTCGACGTCTACTACATTCATAATCTCCTTGTCTTTTAACGCCTGCTTGTAATTAACTACAATATCAATAACACCTGCAATAGCCATGTTACTTTTGCAGATGGGCGGGTTGAAGTTTTAGCAGTCTCAACTAAAGTTATGCTGGAGCCGTATTACTTTATGAAACGATTCCTTAGTTTTTGAGTGGCATATACTTCGGAATTTTCGCAATCCATATTCTTTATGTAGCAATGCAAGTAATTCTAAAGAACGTCCTTCTTACAACAGGGGGTTAACAAATTTCAGTAATTCTTCAAAACCAATGTCATGAATTGAGTTGCTTTCATTGGGTTAGTCTTTTCTATAGGACATATATGCTTTGTAACAATTCAGATGATATTTTGCATAACAAGCTAGTAAATTATGGAAGTTATAACCAATTTTTTGTTTAAATTCCACATGATTTGTGGCTTCGCACTGTTGATGGATCTTTAATATATCGTTACTATATTGTAGTAAGATGAGTTTGGTATCTTTATTCCGTTTTTTAAAACCACAAAACATACTCCATTGTTACAAATTTATCAGTGGTTTTTGCGAACGGGTTGATTACATTGCATTTGTGTTTATTTCTTAATTAGATGAACCTGTAACAGTATAAAAAGATAAATTGGTTGAGTTACTAAAGGATGAGTAGCACTTTGGATGCCATCTTACGTCAATCACACCTGTCTTTAAGGTTTAGCTGGTAAAGTCAAAAATCTCGTTGTAAGCACCTGATGAAAATCCAATGCATTCTCCTCTTATTTCAAAAGCAATTTTATTACTCCTTTTAAATCAGGATTACGGAGCCGTTTATTTCCCGCTCTATTACCACAAATCAAACAGTTTTAAGATCTAACTTCCAATTTTGCAAGGTGACAAAGTTTTACTGAACTTGCATTATCTTCATTTCCATCTTTTACAGTAATATATATTTATCTGGAAGACAAAAATTTTGTGCTACAGCAGGGTGAAAATCATCAAATCTTCTCTATTAACAACGAAACCACGTAAAAATAACAATTTCCAAGCGCACACATATTGTAGTCAATCTGTATCTGTTCGTTTTCATCGGTTTAATTTGTTAAAAGGGTTAACATTTAGGATTTTCTGAGATAGCTACAGTATACCAAGCAATGAATAAACCCAACTTGTAATTAATAAAAATATAAACATCTCAACAATCCACGCAATCGTATGCTTGCATGGAAGTTATTATTATTACTCCCTTGCATGGCGAAAACAAATCTGCAGATTTAAGCGTTTAATTAAATCAGAGGCATATATCTCTAATTAACACCAAGTGGCCTGATCGTAAAACAATAAAGAATTTCAGGTAAAAAAAAATACACAACTTTAACCAGACACAATGATGGAGAGCTAGTTAATAAAACACTCCTGTAGGATTTATAAATTGAATTTTTGAGATTTTAATTTGTCACTAAAAAGAGCTTGAAGGCAAATAGGCATATCTGCAATAAAAAGTAAACTAATATAGAGTTTTACAAAGAAATATAGGGAAAAAATACATTTTTTACCATTTTTCACCAAAAATTACACCTTGGCGGAGTATCAAATTGATTTTGTGCTTATTGCAGGACTAAGGAGGAGAGCAACTCATCCCAACATTTATAACAACTAAGTATTGGAAAACTTGACATTTATCACGATTTATGAATATACGTAGCAGTGTTACATTTTCATTTTTACTTTAGTTTTAGTCACTGTGAGGGAGTGTTACTTGAAGCGCTTCTGCGAAAAACTGACCGGGATTTTCGAACTAAGACTTAGGTTTTCAAATAGAAGAATGGTTAAGGTTTCCAAAAATGTATAGTTTGTTCATTAGTTTTCTGGGTTAAGCAAAAGGCCTTTTTTGGCATTTGGCAGCCTGACTATTATGCTTTTATATATTTTCCAGTCGTTCCATATCTTTTTTCTTTAATTTATTGGTGTTTTATAATATTCATATTATGTTATACTCTTAGTGTTTCCGTGATGTTATCCTTGTCGATCTTTTGAAAGGCTTTCAATTGTGAAGATTTTTTTTTCGACAAGAAGTGTTGGTGGATCTTTTGTCACAAATGTTAAAACTTGATTTTAGTTTGCAGACAGAACATGCAAAAACATTGAAGACATTTTTATTAATATCATTTATAAGTTCTGTAGTTTCAAATTCCAATTTCTGATGAATATAACTTCTGGGTTCCATTTCATTTGACTTAGGTATTTATTTTCACTTTAAAACAGTTATTTTTTTGAAACAGTATAATTCATAGGTAAATATATTTTTGCTACAATTGTGTTTGTTGTACCCACTTCAGAAACTAAACAACTTGGTATTTAGATTTCCGGAAAGTTGTTATCTTTGTTTATTTATAGAACACCTTCAAGTAAAAAGACTCATTTCACATGTTCTGTTCCAATCTCTATTTAATTTAGAGAAAATATATATAGTTTAAAAATGCACCATTGAAGTGTAATTTTTTACTTTATATATTACATCTTTAAGTTTAGAAAATTTAAAAGCGAGCAAGGTGATTTTCCGGGGACAGTTTACATAGGGGGAAGTTTACCGGGGGCAACTTACCGGTTGGCAGTTTTCTGGGTGGATTGGGTAGTATTCCGGGTGAAAATTTTCCTAGAATCATAATGCACAATGCGTGAGTTTACTTGGCAAAAAAAATTTTTTAAAGAAAAAGACGTCACACAAAAAAAATTTTTTTGCATAGTGACTTATTTTTGCACAGAAAAGCGCTTGCAATAACCGTTTGCTGGAACATACACTAAATAAGTGTGAATTTTCAGTCTTTTTACCAAAGGAAAAACTGTGGGAAAATATATTGAAGAAAAATAACGAGCAAGTATGTTGATGGGTTGTCAGCACTTTTTGTAATGTGACAAGAACATCAATCACTCCGAGTGTTTAAAGAAACAAATGATGCATCTGGGAAATGATAAAATAAGTAATCTATAAATGTCTCTATTTAACAAAAAAAGGACTTAAACTGGTATCGGTAGAGTTATGAAACTCTACTGCAAAATGTTATGGAAAATTCAATCAATCAATCAATGGTTGAAGTCTTATTAACCTTGGGAGAATCATAAATTGCTCAAAAATATTAAAGAATTAAGTAATCGGCATTTGGGTTAGTTGACGAAACTTTTTTGTTAAAAAATGTTATGGCTCTGAGAAAAATTTTTTTTTTCAAATTAATCTAAAATTAATTTTAATTCTAAAAAACCTGCACAAGGTGGAAAATTGGGGAATTTAAAATTACATTGAATCCGTAGTAGCGCTGTAGCCTTTGCGCTGTGCTAAAACTATTATTATCTGTACGTCTAGCGTTTGGTTTTTTGTAGTTTTCTAACAGGTTTTTCAAATTCACTAAAATTACTGCAGGATCGTTACCATGTATTCTTAAATTGTTCGTTGCTCTTTGTGGACAGGAGCAGGATGCATTGCTGGGTGGAGAACATAAATATTCTTTCAACATCCTAACGCCACTATCGGATAGTATAAGTTGGTCCCCTGCTTTGTGAATTGAAAGCGTTGAGGTAATATTGGAATATCCTCTCTAGGTTGGGATCTTGAGGTATTTTCCTCTCTTCCCTCTGCGACCTAATTGTTCGCATAATGCCGGTTGTTTATGGTAGGTTTACGGTAGCGCTTGGGTAATACCTGAAAAAGAAATATTACTTGAATAATGTAAGGTATTTTCCAGGTAAATAACTTTTTATAATTTGATTAAATTTTTCCTTTCCCAGAAATTTCTCCGTATCGAGCGTGTTTAAAGAGTATTTGCCTAATGCTAATGTCAGATATTTTCAAAGCAGTTGCCAAAAAGTTGCTAATCTTGCCACAAGCATGCAGTTTTTAGTTCTAGAGGCTAATATTTTACTGCCTTTTGCCATCACAGAACGCATCAATTTTTCCAGAAAATTATAAGTGTGTAACGCTTCACATTTGCTAACAGCTAAACCTCTTTAGAACATTCAATTTCAAGAACATCTCTTATTGGCTGATATATTATATTTCCAGAATTTTGGGTGGTTGCTTCAATTGGGGATAACTTGCTGATTTGTATCTCAGAACTCATTTTCAGGGCTTTCAGAGAAGGCGGAAGGATATACGGTTGGGGAAAATTTTTCAGGGGGTGGAGGGGAATTTTCCAGGGGAGATAATATCGGGGGTATTAGATTGGCGGGGGATTTTTCAGAAGGAAGTTTTCAGGGTGGAGCTTGTAGAGGGCAATTTTTCGGGGGGAAAATTAGCGGGAGCAATTTTCTAGTGTGGGAATATGTTATGAAACACTATTAAAATGAATTTGTTAATAGTGTTCCAGAAAATGCCATCGGTATAAATGGTGACATTTTCTGAAGGGATTTTTCCATGCTGGAGTTTTTACTGAACCGAAAGAGACTTTGCACCAAATTCATGTGAATAGTATTTCATAACAACAGAAATTTTTTTAGCTCGACATATCTGAACTTAGTCTAGCTTTTACCTTTGACTTGTATTTATGTATTTTTTCCATTTCATGTTTTTTATGAATTTTCTCTAACAAAAATATAAATAATTTCGATTCATTCTTCGCAAATTATGTACAACTGACGATTCCTAACACTGATTGGGTATCATATAGCTCAAACCCTTTGTTTTTGCAGATTTCATCCAAAACTTAACCAAAAATTTTCGAGCTTAAAGTGTTTACTATTGGCATTATTATATCGTTACTTAAAAAAAAAAAAAAAAGAAAAAAAAACAACCTCTAAACACACAATAGATATGTGTATTGAAGAATAATAAAGCTTAATTCCAATGGCAGATGTTAAAAAAAAAAAATTTTTTTCTATTTCATTATAAAATTCTTTTACAAAAACATTAGCTTATAAACATGAAATAGTTACGTAGCAAAGATATATTAACAGATCATAAAAAGTAGATCAATGGCGGCTAATTTAGTTTTTGTTCGTCTATGTTCCAACCGAACGATTAAATTGATTTATATTAACTTCAATTACCGCAATTAGCTATTATTTTTGCTCTATTGTCTACCCAAATAGCTACAATTTATGATTTATAAATATCAATAAATATTAATAAATAACAGCAATGTGAAACAGCAGCTGTTTTGATTTTGGTATTCTATGAACTGAATGGTGGTAAACCCAGAAATTTTTTTGGTTGTGTATATAAATAATCAACCCGGGTGAGAAATGAAATAAGCATTTGCGCTGAATAGTCAAACTTCTAGAAATCCTATTATTTGTATTACATATCAGGTTAAAATTTATTAAACTGGTGGGTTAAGACTTAATTTACTTTAAAAAAGCAGTTGAATGTTAAAAGTTAAAAATATCGAGAAAAATGTGGCCTGAAAAATTTGTTGAATTAATTAAATACAACTTTTAATGAATTGGATTATTTGGATCACCTACGGAGGTTCATCTCTAAAGAAAATACGTTTTTGTACAAGCGCTAAAAATCGGTCTGTTAAGGGACAGTGCCAATATTTTTTTTACAGAATCTGCCCATAATCCATCAATGCATAAGAGTGTCAAATCTTGTGTATTGATGGATAATGGAAACCCATCATCAGCATGAACTTCAGAAGTTTTCACTCTTAGTACTTAAGAATTCTTTCAAATTGGATTTTTGTGGTCATGAAAACATTCTTTGTCACAATAAAAACAATGCCTTTTAAAACCAAGTGACAAAGTACATTTTAATTATGATTTTTAAAATTTTTTTTCTTGAATAATTTATTTTCCCTGTAATGTATTTGATTTGTACAGAAAATGCTAAACTTTACTAAAGTGGCAAAATGCACCATTAAAATTATAAAATTATCTTTCCAACGATGTATAATTGTTTATATCATATTTTTCAAGGTTGGCCATATTTTTTGTGAAATTCTACATGAAAATTATTATTTATCTAATTTATTTATCTGATACTACAATGCAATTTAAACTTTAATATTCAATCTACACACTCATCGTTATTCACAAATTCGCCAAATTGTAAAAAAGGAAACCAACCATACTTTAAACATTAAGTTTTATTAGAAAATGCGAACTAACCTGAAAACCTGTAAAAAAAAAAACGATGACGCATTTCACTATTTTTAAATACCCTTCTGGGCAATAACAGTTTTTTAAAAATGATATAGCTTAAAATAAGATAAAGATCTCATACTTTATTTTTGTAATTTAAAATCCCTTTGATACATTAATTATTCATTATTGCTTTGTTATAGACAAGGAAAGATATCAGGAAAGCATTCACTATATCACAACCGAAGGAGAAACCGAAAAAAAAACACGCAATACCACAGATACTAAAATCGACAACTTCGAAAATAAATCTAGCGAAATCAAAACAGTCGAAAAAAGTATAAAAGAAAGATCTCCAATAAACACTTTCAAACACTATGGTGTTCCAGGAGTTAGAAAGAAATATATCAGAAATCACACACAAGACGTATTTAAAAGATATGAATCCGATATGAATCGATTTAATTTCCAGAAAGAAATAATTCTTCAAGACTTGCAAGAATTTAAACTTAGATTCCAATTACCGTCAATTTTAGAAAGTCATTTTCTATGTGGTGGCGAAAAAAATAAATCTTCGTGTGACTCTAACTTGTGCGAATGTGATAGTGCATTATATATATCCGTAGATCGCAGCGATAGTCTGACCAGTGTTTTCAGAGAGTTTACTGCTTGTTTAGAATGCATGATCCGTGAATGTAGCACTAGTTTCGTAGACCCAAAAAATAAATCGATCGGAGATATTGATAAATTCAAGAGTGATTTAACATGTACTGAAAATAAAAAGCTGGATTTTATAAGTAATAAAATTAACGAAGGTTTAACAGAGAGTATAGTTGGATGTTTTGAAAATCCCGAAGGTGATACTGATAATTACATAGATTGTTTAAGAGACCCTGCAAAGAAATGCCTTGATAAACCAAAATGCGATTCCAAAGAAGTTTATGGTGGTTTAACGGACATTGCTACAATCTATAATAGTAACAAAATACACAATAATAATGGAACTAACTTTATAGGTTTAGTAGACGCAATTAGAGAATTTAATGATCTGGTAGAAGACATGAACAAGCCATATAATAAAAATTTATCAAACTGCTATCAGTTAAAAAATTCTATCAATGTAACAGAATCATCACATCAATTTAATAAATTTGATGTCTCAAAAAAAGAGGAAAATAATCCAACAAAATCTCGATCACGGGATTTCTTATTACGTGGTAACAGAAAAAAAGAAATTGATCTAACTGATAAATATCAAAACAAACCTGATATGGGTGGACTTAATGAAAACTTATCGGACGCGTTAAGAGAATTTGAAGATTTAATTAAAGCAATGAGTACAAAAAGTAAAGCGAGTCAAACAACAAATTCAAAAGAATTCAATGCGATCACAGCAAACGAAGTTTGTCATGCACAGAACGCTGCTGTGATAAGCAATAATAGAGAAAGTAACATATTCGTTCCAGACAGTAGCAATAAGCTCTAAGATGGAATCAAAGGCAAATCATTTGTGTATTCCAGAGTTTAACAACGAGAACATTTCTAATGCAATAAATAACGTGGAGTGCGGAGAAAATGAGAACGTATCAGAAAGTAAAGTTGAGAGTACAGTGAGAAATATGTTGTGGTAAAAATTAAGGCTGAAATAGCCTATTCTTCAATAAGCATTATCAAAAAACATAAATTTAATCTCAGTTTTAGATTCTATAGATTAAAAGGCAATATAAGCTCCACATCAAAAAAAGAATCGATAAAAAGCCGTATTAAAAACGTTGGACACAAAATTCACTGGGAAAATTTAAACAATAACATCAGAAGAAACGAAACAAATCTGGTAATTTGAAAAATATATTTTTATCGTTTACTCATCAATAGAACTATTATGGATTAAAGAAGTATGGGCATCCTTAATACGTGTAAACTAAATTATAATAACTAATCTTAAAAAATTGCGAAAAGTTCTCATTATTTATTTCCACATTTTCAATGTTTTACGAAATCCGTAAAATAAAGAACCTATTTATCCAACGTCGGCTTTGTGAGATATGTTCTCATTGAAAATTGTCGACGTTAATTATTCTTAGAAAGTTACGATTTTTTATTATTATCTCTATTTTGTTGTTATTTATTTTTACGCTTTTGTAAAGACTTTTATTTCCCGATTACATGTATTTTTTTACAGTTTGGTACTGGTTTTTTTTCAAGTGTTTTTTTTTTTTTTTTCAGCGAAATGAGGCAGTAGCTTTTTATCTTTCTAATGCTCACACAGCAAGGGAATAAATAAGAAAAATCCGCAAAAAAAATTTCTTTAATTCGTATTTTGCAGAACACTGAGCGAGCTGAAGTTAATTATTTAACATTAGCGATGACAATCGCAAGGTTCGCACTCCTGAAATATTCCACGGTAAAAAAAATATTTTCAAATGGGGACAGTTTTTGCGAAAATCAGGGGGTTCAATTAGTTTTTTTAAAAGTGACGAGCTAAATTATTGGGACCTGGAATCTAGTTTAATACAGTAAAGTTAAAAAATTTAAAATCTCATAAATTTTAATCTATAAAACATTTTTTCATTCTGTTTTTTTGCGTTTAAAAGACAAAGCCTGTTG
>JAUZNK010098665.1:0-12024 GCA_035046665.1 Euphysa ruthae
TATATATATTGCTCAAATCAAATTTGGAAACATCGGAAAACCGCATTTACATGAAACGATAGTAATAGTTGCGGACTAATGTAAACCAGGCATAAAACACCCACACATGTTCAGATACTATGGTGTTTAACCAAAGGGGTAAGCAAGAAATGTTGCTTTTTCCAGTAGCTAAGAATTTCATCCAACTATTTTATCCATAAATTTCAAAAACCTTAGACGACACAGTTATATTTCAAAAAAATGACACTCTAAAATAGAAAATATTTTGATGCAAGAGTAGTAACTTTCGATGGGGTAAAATTTTTTGATAGTGCGGTTTTAAATCTGAAACTCACTGGACAAATTATGTAATAAAATTCTTACCAAGGACTTCTTGAGCTTAAAATCAAGCCAAAAAAATGTTAAAAATTAACTGAAAGTAAATGCCAGAAGACTTTGTTAGCCTGATTTATTTTTCATATCATATCACCGAAATGAAAATCATTTCTGATTTAAAGAAATGAAAATTATAAAAAGGAATATCTCACATAAAAGTAAATAAAAACTTTACTGTCAAATACTGTACTTTAAAAACAAAATTTTTCATTGCCAAAATTCATTAATTAAAACGTATAAAACTATTATAGAAATTAAGGTATACCACAAAAGCTCTTTCTAAAAATTGTAAAGCAAAACATTTTAATTGTGTTTGGAGAATATAATTTACCTTATGATTTTATGTTAAATCTTTTACAATTTTAACGATGATTTAAATAACCAGTATTAAGATTTTATTTCCACTCTAAGATTTTTTCATGATAATTTGATATTAAAGCCATTAAAAAGTACAAAGGTTAGGTTGTGTTTATTGGTTGCTAGTCTTGTATCTTAATATTTTTTTTGAAGAATTATAGTTAAATTTCCTCTTTCAGGCACGATAAGTTTTTAGCTGTTAATGGAAGTCTGAAAACAGTGTAGATATAATCCCGAGTAATAGCCCAGTTAACCCCGATTTTAGGTTTGGACTTTAAGTGATCCTATCATACAAAATACGCATTCATAATTCAAGCTTAAGCAATTATTAATTATAATTTTTTACTGAGGTATAGATGAAAATGTCCGAATAACAAAAATGTATATACATGTTTCTGCAACTATCAACTTTTTCTAAAACTTTACGGTTATCCGAATAACTGATTATAACTTTAATATGATGGCAAACATATGCGAAATAAAAAGGTTATATATTTACTTGAAGGTGATATAACTTCCAGTCTTTAGATATATACACGTATGGTTCTGCCATTAATCTTATATTCTCTATATGCGCAAATATTATGTTAATTACTTTATAATTATGAAGTTTAGAATATGCCCTGTGAAATAATTTATTGGCTGCCTGGATTCAAACCAATTATATATTACTCTTTAGATCAGACACTCTACCTTCTTATCAAAATTGTTTCCCCACGTCTGAGATCCTTATGAAAAAAACTCTTTTAAATGCAAGTCCTTGGAAGCGGAAATTTAATTTTTTTACGCGGATAACATCAATAACTTTTTTTTAGGAATTATCAACTATATTTTACAAAGAGAATTTCTTTTGCTTACCTTAGTTAAATGAGCTCCAATTAAAGCATAATTTAAATCCAAGGCTTTAATTAGCAAGTAAATAAATCGAAATTAACTGGCGCAAAATTATAATAACAATAACTTATAATTACATATCACACTGAAAAGTTTCAGATTGGGTTCTTTTTATAACATTTTGTTGCAGGTGATTTATACAAAATGAGAAATCGCTCACTTAAAAAGTCCCCTTTGAAGTTCTTTTTACTTGAATAAAAATTAATTATGTTACTTTTATATAAATAAGTTAGAAATAATATCTTAATAAACTGTTTTGAAATTAAATTCAAAAATTAAGATAAACAATGTCATTAATACCGAAATGAGATATTTTTTATTTCCAATTCTAAAATAATCGCTTCGGCTTAATGTACTAATCAAAATAATTCTTAATTTTTTGCTTAGTAAAAACGAGGTTTCTTTTTTTGTTTCATACTGGTTTCCATATAGATATGCCCTTCGGGTGTTCAAACTTTCACCACGATGTTATTTTTAATTTTTTTAAATGTAATTCTAATATGAAAATAGAAATCTTGTTATTTTCATTAAAATTTTAAATAGAGATCGATTAAGGTCTGTCTAATCGCCCAAAGACTGTGCCCTGAATTTTAAATAATGTATGAATATCAAAATTTATATCATAAAAAAAAAATCATTGCACAAACTTCGAATAGTTTTAATTTAAATTTGAAAAACAAATGCTTTTTTGTCACAGTTATGCCTACTGTTGCTTATAAAATTCTTTCTGCACTAGTCACGTCAACCACTCCAAAAATAATGTGTCACACTGTATCCAAGTTAGATGTTTTAGACTTTAGTCATCTAAATTAAGAATAACTACATTAATTGTTATTATAGCAAGCAAACAAGTTTTTTTATGTAACCAAAAATCACAAATATTATATTGCATGATATTTTGGCCGTAAATTTTTATTTGCATGTTTCTTAGAGGTAGGTCATAAGCTTTATATACGCTGACTCTCCGGTTTGATCCCTGCCGTGAGTCATCTTTTAATAAGTTCAACTTTCGATGAAAAAATTAAAAAAAAAAACTATTAACTAAAACAAAAAAAATAAAAATAATAAAATAAAAAACACACACATTTAAAAAAAGGGACTTTCGGTTTATTACTTAACAAATGATATGATTAATAAGTTTCTCTTGTGATTAAAAAAAGATGGAAAAATCTAAGATGATAAAAAAATTTATATATTAAAAGTAAAATATCATTCAAAATAATTTAAGTAAATATTTTTGTAATCTCATAAAATCATCCTATAAGGAAACAAATTAGTTTATTGCCTGATAGGTTTAATTAAACAAATTACATATGACTTGATAATTTGACGAATAATTATAATTTTTTTATATTATTGGATGTACAAAAAAGGCATAAGAAAATCAAATAGAGCGGAAACAATTTTTTAGATATGGAAAAGCTGTAAATAAAATAATTTGTAATAAATTGTAAATGTTTCAAATAAATTAATTGAAATCACCAAAAAAACTTGTTAAATCATTCAAGCGTTCAACTATGGCATATTTACCATGCTCTCTCAAACGATGTCGAACCGAGCCATTTGATATCCAGAAAAAGAAAATTTTCTTGACATTGGAATTTGCACATACTATAAAGCTTCCTGCAGTAGCCACATAAAATGTCATTTAGATAAATTGTTGTTTTTTTTATCGAAAGCAAGTTCCGTCATGTCTGTATCTTTTAAAACGATTTTATTAGACAGATCAAAACTTGCTGACTTACGGTTAACAAATTTAACAACCATTCTAGCCCGGCTGTTAAAGTGATGACAGGCTTGAATGTCAAATTTTGTTAAGGATACTATTACTGATAATTTTTCGCATACCTTTTTTTTCAAGGTGGGGATGCTATCGAATCTCTTTTAGAATATTGCTGCCCAGCGTAAAAATCTTATTTCAAGGTCCAAAACAAGTGGATGCAAGTTCATCATTCACAATGAAATGGTCAGCTTTTTTTCTTTGTCTTTATTTTGAAGTCCAAAAGTCGCTTTTGATAGATCAGCAACTTGTGAATTTAACAGCTTTACTAAATCTGTAATAACACAACATCTTTTAATATATCTTTTTGAAGGGTTAAAAAAAGTTGTATGTATAATATCATCTTAAGCTTTGATAGTTGATTTTTTGTAAAATTTTTCCTTAGTATAAAGAAATAAATGTTTTTTTTAAATCCACAAGGAGAATACCTTTAATCACTCCGTATATACGTCCGTTGCCATTGACAATCGATTTTTATATGAAAGTTATAAAATAAAATATCAGGGTACAAGGCAGTATTTTATTGAACTCTTCTAAAAGCTTAGTGTAATATGAATTATATAATTTGGTTTCAGAACTCCTTATAAAATAGAAATTGTTAGAAATTACTCAACTCGATAGGAAGCACTAGATTTTTCACAAATTAAAATTGTTACAAATGACTCATCTTAATCATAATTATCTATTCTGCGCATTTAAACTCTTCAGGAAATCTTAAACAATTGTCAAATCTAAATTATCAGTCAAGTCTAAAATTTTTCTCTATTAGTGGATGGTGAAATGTAATACCGGCAATATTTTTCCATTTTTAAGGGTTATATAATTTACTTCTTTAAAAAACTTTTTTCAATTTTTTTCCCTGTGAAATTTTACAGACCAAAAAAAAATTTAGCTAAAAATTTTAAATAGGTTATATCTCCTTATACACAAGGCATTGACACTTGGTCAGAATAAGGTAAATACATTTAGAATGTAAATAAAAATTTTCTTTTAATTTCATCACGTGAAATGTGTCGATATTACAGGCCAGAATCTGTTTTGGAACTCTGGTCGGTAAAATATGCAAAAATGCAGCATATACATCAAATTTTCTGAAATATAAAGGGAATCTTAAGGTGTACAATCCTTCAAATTATTAAAGTGTATGACTGGTTTAATTTTGAGAAATCGAAAGTTATGTAATTTACAGACAAGAACTTTTTCGGAAATATTTATTAATTAAGATGAAAAAAGTTGAAAATTTATCAATAACTTGTCAAAATCTTATTTTTTCAACAAAGCATTATCAAAAGTTTGTTTCACTAAATTAAGCGTTATCAGATTTTTTTTTTTTTAATTATTTTTTTTTTTTAACTATACTTCGGCTTTAATCTTTTTTTGGGTGTGATGTATAACGGGAGCACAATGGAAATATTGTTGTGACAGAAAATTTTTGTGCCTATCCTTGCCACAATTTGTTTTTATCTTAACCCTTTTTTAAACATTTTTTTTTCTGTTGTCTTGAAATTTTCATAGCTACTGTATATTTGTTTTTGGCAGAATAAATACTTACTTACTTACTCGTTCCACAAAATTAACAGTTCATAATAAAAATCTAATACAGCTGCACCTCTTAAAAGCACTTAAATATTAGTTGTTATTAAAATACTGTATAATTTTTATTTATTAATATTTTATACAAAATATAAATTCGTATGTTTGAATTAAATTGGTTAATTCTTAAACAAATATCAGATAAAATTTGTTATAGTCTATTCTTTGTCTTCACACTCATCGCTACCAATCTCGTCAAAACTTTTATTTTCACAATCTTGGCTAAAACAAATTTCAGTGACGCCCAAACCGTTTTTTCGACAGATACATTCGTTGCTAGTACAGATAGATTTGCATCGACACAAGCACATCTCGAATATAGCAGCCGGCGCAGGTGTTAAACTTGTCATTATTGGACTTAAAATACCATTTGTTTCTTCCCATCTATATCTTTTGGGGTTTGGTACATGGTGTGAAGCTATGAGCGATTGTCGCCAAACCTAAATTACACAATGACTACGTAAAATCTAGAAATTTTAAGCTGAAATGGTTGGGGGTAAGTAATCAGATTCCCATTGATATTTCAAAAAAAGATACCATATGGTAAATATTAGTAAAATTGAGTTGTTTTAGATTACTGAACATTATTGTCCAGTCTTTATCTTTCTAAATAATTTAAACAAGTCTTGGTTAAAAAGGATTATTAATATGTATTATTAGTAGATTAGAAAAGCATTATTCCACAGAAGATTTAAGTAACTTTTTACGTCTACGGTTGGGATTTTATCATTACATTGTTAAGTAAATAAATTAAGTAAACCCTCAACCAATTTTAAGAAGCAGAGATGGACCCTACCTGTAGTCCATTGGGTTAGGTCCTACACCACACGTGCACTTCATTTTTATATATTCAATTCACACTCTTTATAGAATTATCATTATTTCAAAACTGCGATAAATATGGCCATTAATTATACCTGCTAGATCAGTTGTTATTGCTGGACACTTTGTACAATACAGCCTTATTACGAACATCTCCAAGTTTCTTATTGTAGATTCAGATGGAATATTATCAGAATCTCCAGTGCAAAAGCTTTTAGCATATCGTTACTAGCTCCCAGAAACGTCTTCCAATAAGTCAACTTTGGTTTTCCCATAAATTTTGATATAAAGTTTGATTCTCTTAATGCATGAAAACCAAGTATTGACAATTCATGTTGTGCTCAAAGAGCTTCATAATCATCAACTATTTTTATGTCTGGTTCTTGATTACGTTTACTGGTTCGAAATACAGTGAGGCTACAAAGTTGTTGCTGGTAGTATATCGGTAACAAAACCAAATTTCTATATGTAACTTTAACTGTCATCTCTTTAAATGGACCAATCGTTGCAACATCTATGGCATGTAAATTAATCACAGCGTCTGCTTCTTCATGCTTAGTTTTAAATAGTCAAAGTTGACGCTTGGAATGTTTGAGATGCAGCTCATGCCATACATAACTGCATAGCTAAATAATTATATAATATAATTATTCTTTATGTGCCAGAATGTTTACCAGCTGCCATATTTAAGGACTATTTGGGCTTTACATGTTTAAATTATTATATGTCTTTTTATTACACAATTATTCAAGTAAATGTTGATGTATTCGATGTTTATTACATAAATTATAATTCAAAGTATTTATTTTTCATAAAAAATTAGGATAAGTCATACATCTGAGAGTGTCGTGTCGCTTTGTGTTTTTAAATATCGTGGACCAAATTTAATTTTAATGAGCTCTTTAATTAGCAAGTTTCCAAGATGCTTCATTTGCTCTTTCTTAGTTTCTTTAATGTAACTCCTTTAATACTTGCACTGACTTTATACATGGTTTTGTTTCTTTTTCGATCTAGTTTGAGCTTTTATTTAGTTTACCTGATATACCTCGAAGATTATTCTTATCTCTCCATGCTCTCGTGAATCATACAAAACACGACGATTGAATGCATAAGGGAAAACTTTGAATTTCGTCATTTCATCCGTTTTTTGTGTTTGGTTGACAACAGACATGCCATCAAATAAGATATTTTTTTTTGGTTTAAAGTTCCAAAATGCATGTTTTCTATATCAGGATAATCTGTTTGTACCTTTATCGTATTTTGTGCATTACTATTGGTTTGTCACTGCCAAGCAATAAACTTCCGCCTGTCTGGTCTAAATAGATCCTGAAACCACAGAATATTCAAGTTTTCCTAAGTATAAGGACAGGTAAATGTCTCCCTTTTTTCTGGAAGACACTATAAATTTCGAGAACAGGATTTTATCTTCTTTTAAAACCACTACTTTAGAACCTAGAGAACGTCTGAGTCCTATCATGAAATCTCCTGAAATTTTACATATGCATAACTAGTTTTTTATTTCTTTGCAAGATATTAGTAAAACAAAACTAATAATTTTTTATGAAGTCATCGATTTACTGAATCCATTTGTATAAAAACTGCAACATAAGGTTCCGGGTTCAAAATCTGGGTATTGTCATACGCCAGAAACGATTATACACTTGACTTTATCATATAACGCGGTGTCAGATCTTTTAGAACGACTAAATTTTAAACCGGCCATCGAACTCCTCTCAGACAGTTTTGAACTGCCTGATACAGAATGCATTATAGAGGAACATCTTGATGAAATAACTTCATGATGTATTACAATTTTCAATTTTTCAACATGTTTAAGTTCATGGTAACATTACCTATGACACATAATTTTCATATTTAACAAGCCATCTGCTGTCAAATTTTCAATCCTTTTCGCTTGTTCACTGATTAAATCATCCCCATAAATTACGGGTTCTTTGCAAAAAGTTTATCAATGCTCACTTTTTTTTTGACTTTCCACAACGTCTTTTTTAGAGTTCTTAACTTGACAGACAGCGCATATATTGCTTGAGTCGATTATTTTCCTTTTCTTCCAAGGTGTTGATGCATTTTTATTATTATCATTCAATGACATCCTGAAAACATATATAACAATTTACTTTTTATTTTATATATAGGCCATAGAATTACTGTTGTAACTACAATATTATATATGATAATTGTTGATAGAAGAAAACTGCAACAGAATTTAACAAACAGCATATTTTCTTATGCTACCAGTGATTAATATGCAATAAAGCTGTTAATAGAAACAAATTCTTTACCGACAGTATTGAAATTAATTTTCATTTGTTTTGATCTATTGGAAGAATAGATTGCACAAAAATATATACATATAATGAAATAAAAATACGGTTTTTAATTTAAATTATATTCCCATTTAAAATGAATTTTAATTTTAATTTAAAGACACGAGATTAATATTTAAATTATAGATGTTTAAGAATATTCGAATGTAATTCATTTGCTTAACGTTTAAATAAATTTCCCTGCTGACAGTGTTCAAATTAATTTGATCTGGTTTTAATATTCTCTCGATTGAATTATTCTCTACCGTTCAAATTTTATGAATAAAGAAATGGGAATGCGAGAAATTATGAAAAAAATTGGCACGAATTCAAAAATCTGTGGAGTCAGCAAAAAAAACCTTCCTTACTACAGAGAATTTTTCGCGTTAGTGCCGAATGAGCTTCAGCGGAAAAGCTCGCTGCGCTCGCTTTTTTGCTTTCGCAACAGTTTACTTTTATCATTAGCATTGTTCATATTTTAATAATGAGAAAATCTACTACTTTGTTTACCTGCTCATCTTCATTATCAAATTTTAAGAAAAAAATGTTTTAATAAAAACTTTAACAAAATTTTCAACAATTTTTCTTCGATGTTTATTTTTGGAATTTTCTGGTCTGTAAATTACTGGTAGAACAATATCTCAAGATAACACCATATGCTTTAATCAATTGGAGGATTGTAAACCCTAGTATTCTCTTCATATTACAGAAAATTTGATGTATATGGTGCGTTATTGCGCATTTTACGGACCGCAGTTACAAAACAGATTCTGCTCTGTAAAATCGACAAACGTGACAAATTCAAAAAGTTATTTGTTTACATCCTAAATGTTTTTAGACAAAGTTCCAAAGCTTTGCTATACATATATTAGGCAAAATATAACCTATTTTACCATTTTTAGATAAATTTTAATCTTGTCTGTAAAATACACATAAGGTAAAAAAAAAAAAAAAACTGGAAACATATTTTTTATAAAAAGTGTATTGGATAATACTTAAAAATGGAAAAATATCGTTTCTAATAAAAAAAAAAAAAAAGGCACGGAATCCTTTTTTTGGACAATTCACTCAAATCACTTACTAAAAATAGAATTTGTTCGATTCGAAAATCGCATATGTTCCTGAGATTCGTAGATTGACTTAATGCTCGTTTTCATATTTTCGATTACACATGCGTGCCTTTTTAAGGCAACAAATAATTCGAAAAGTGAAAATTAAGATTCTTATAGGAATAGAAAAAACCTAAATTTGATTGATCTAAGAATAGTTACCATAAAATTGTTTACATATGATTGTAAAATTTAGCCTATTTCTCTGGTTACAAGAATTATGAATAACTTTTTTTTTAATGACAATTTTGGCCAACATTTGTTTACTATAAAATTCTCAGGTTTTTATTTAATATCTGATATTTTTAAAACAGTAAGACTCGACTTTTTCCTGGAGGTCTTCTAAAGTCTATCGCTGTTTTATTGTCTTATAATCTTTAATATAATATTTAATATCTGTATAATCATTATATCATTAATGCCCATATATGTGAAATTTAAAAAAAGCAATAATGCGAAACTATAACAAGATTTATATTAGTTTTTATGTCTAAATTCTACAAAAAATTAAACAATATTTGAAGCAGCTTAAGTCTAATCTCAATTATTTGATGAATTCAAAATACGAAAATGGTTTCATTGCGGCGGCGAAGATATGTTACTTGACAACCATATCTCAAAAAATCAATTATGAACTTAACTAAACTTAGCTCTATGTGACTCCCGTGACTTAAAATTTTAGACTTTCTGGGGGTTTTTGAAAACCTTCTCTCAATCTAATATGACCTACAATAAAATACAATCACGTTTCGTTTTTGACATTCTTGGCAAGAAAAAAAAACCTACTGCTTTATGTTTGAAAAATATTTTATCAAAAAAAAATGTTTATTAATAATAGACTTCAGAGCTAACCGTGAAATGCGAATAGTATTCTAATCATAGCACGGAAAATATCTTTGCTCGGTGTGATGTTTGTAAAAAGTTGTGTGTAGTGTTTTCTGCCCTACAACTTTATTCCAATAGCGATTAAATTAAACCTTTGAATTACTTAATGACAAGTAAATTCGGTTTCCCTGCTATGGAGATCAAAAAATTTTTCTATAAAGCAACTAAAACTATCTCAAAGAGGAATTACAGTGGTCAAATGATCAAAGAGACTATGCCGCTTTTTAAATATATATATATATATTAAATAACATATTTTAAATAAAATTTTGCTCTTGCCTAAATACTGCAATATATGCCTATGTCACATAAAAATTTTAACCTACAGAAATATACGTAAATTATTTTATAAAACATAAGTATTTACACATATAATATTCAAAGCTTAATGTACATAATAAATCTGCTCAGATTTGAACTCAATACTTTGATTACAAAATCTCATCTTGAATTTATTATTTTCTTGCCACTGAGTATTACAATTTTCTTTGGGCAACAAAGTTACTACATAACTGATGAACCACAGCCATTGCATCATTTGATAATAATCATAAAGAGTTACTTTTACTTTTTTTCTGTATAATTCATAAAATATTTGCTACTAAAATATATCATAATAGCATACTTGATTGTTCTTTACCTGAACAACTCAAAAATTTCCACTTGACTATCCATATAATATGTATCCTAGAATTCAATTTTTCACATTTTCGTCACCCTGCAGGAAGATCTCTTCCTCTGTGCATAACTAAGATAAACCCCTTTAAAAGGCTATAATCTATAACACCAAAATTTAATACAAAGATAATCCGGTCTATTCCTAAGAACAATCTTATGTGATTCTAGGTTCAAACCTTACATAATAAACAAAAATTAGACATAAATGGCTGACTGTCCGAAATTGAGAATTTAGCATATAGATGGGCACGGCAGGCTTAAAAAAGATTACTTTGTCTGTAGAAAATTTTGTAGCCAAAATCTCCTCTCCGAAACACAAGCAATTCGAAAGACTCCCTGTTTTTGTAAAGAATAACGTAACCAGGATAATCTATTAGCCACTTATGTCTAAATTTATGCAAATTACCTGACCTGACAGGATATCCTGAAAGGATAGTGTGTTAGCAGGAGTGATAATTTTACCAACAAGATAAAATCTTTATTTCTTTTCTTATTTTCCCGTAAATCACAAATATCTACTTGATCAGGAAAATTTTAATTTTTATGAGTTGATGTCACTACAGACTCTACTGAATCAGTCTTTGATGCTAATATTTTAGATCCCACATTTGAAAAATATTTGGAGATTGACTATCAAATTCTCTGATTATCATTCGTAGAAAGAAGAGCAAAAAACCTAGAAATTACATGGGTTAATGAAACACCTTGAGTAGATGCTTGCGTATATTGAGGAATTGTTTGCTAATAATGGAACAATTTTGACTATGATCCACTTTATTGTTTCATACCTGTACAATTTTTAGTCGCATTACTGACATTTCAATTCAACGTCCGTATCAACGGTGAAAGATGATTAAGTCTAGATTTTAAAAATGTTTCGTGTAAGTGATGAAAACAAAAAAAAAAAAAAACAATAATATTTGACAAATGAGGATGAACGAGTTGATTAAAAGCCTTCCTAAAATTTATTTCACCATTTTCCGTGTTAAAAACATTGTATTGGATAACTTATTGCTGCAAAAAGTGCTAGAAATGCCATGGAAGAACCCGATGTTTTATCGTGCAAAACCAAGACTGCTTTACTCTTATCAAGTTCTTCGGTGAAAAAGTTTCGATCATTATCAAAAATAGATTAAATTGCGGGATGCTTAGAATAAAATACTGAGTTTTGAAAAATTGAAGTAACCAGCCTCAACGTATTTAC
>JAUZNK010098676.1:0-28439 GCA_035046665.1 Euphysa ruthae
CCTGCCACTTTTTAAATAGCCTGCCACTTTTTAAATAGCCTGCCACTTTTTAAATAGCCTGCCACTTTTTAAATAGCCTGCCACTTTTTAAATAGCCTGCCACTTTTTAAATAGCTTGCCACTTCTTAAATAGCCACCTTTGAAATATCATAGTTACGATGGTGAAATTTTGTGATAAACTTTGATAACTCTAAGCTTGAAATAAAAAAATGGATTACAAAATAATAATTGTTGATATTGCTGTATTTCTTATAAAAATCTTCTTCTGGTCAATTGTAACAAGTTTTTCAATTCATTTTTTGGGTGTTTGTAGGATAACATAAATTTTGAAAATGGTAGAATAAAAAATATTATCAAGGTTAGATAGCTGTGTATAGTCTTGGTTAGCAGGCTAAAATTCTGCTATTTTAATTTGATCACCCGGCTAGTCATGTTTGCCCTGTAGCACCCTGTGGAAAAATTTGCAAGTTAGGAGAATATCAGAAATTAATTTATACAAATGTTTACTTTAATTTCAGGGTAATTTTCAAAAATTTTCAAAAAATATTTCAAAATTACTTATAGCAGTGTTTTTTTCTTTGAGTGACTGTTGTCATCCGCTATCTATTTGACACTATTCTTTTGATCATGAATTTTAACAATGCAAAGACCAAGGTCTTCTATAATTTTTCTTCAGATCAGAAAATGTTTGGAATCCACCACCAGATAGCATTGATGTTGAATCGACAGATCTACCAGTGATCGATTTAGATCCAAGCCCTTCTGTTGCAGAGGATACAATTCGTCAATTAACTTTTCAAATAGCATGGCATGCTGGTGATACAATTACAATATATATAACAGAAGATAAAAATATTGGTAAGTAATTAATTTCTTTCTGTGAAACTATTTTTTGGACATTTTTTGTTTGCTGTATGTATTTTAATCAAAATTATAAGAGCTTGTTATTATTACTGAGAACTGATTTAGAACTTGCTTAATTTGTACCTTTGAAGTCTCTGTATGTACCAATATATAAATTCACTCTGTGGTGGCTTTTTCAAGCTAGGGACAAGGTATATCACTCTAGTTCCATGATTAGATTTAAATCATAAACTTCAACCAACAAAATCTAAGAAGAACACAGACATAGACATTTTTAAATATTATTTATCAATGATAATTTTTAACTATTAATATCTTAGTACTGAACAAATATCATAAAAACGAAATAATTTGACTAAGAATTTAGAAAGTATCAGGTGATATCATAAATTGCAAGGAATTTTTTAATTTTATATATATATATATATATATATATGAAAGTGGTATATTTTAGCTTTAGCTTAAAGTTAAAATTATCCAAAGGTCATGCTCAAACCAAATACATGTGTCAAGCAAAAGCATTGAACTTTGTTTGCTAGTAAGATAAAAGATAGGCCTAAACTATGCTGAACATATTTCAGAATGGTGTGACCCCCTGATGTTAGAAGTCACACTATATGCTTCGTTTTAACATATGACCATGATCGAATGAATACATTTGGTTTCATCATACCTTTTAACCTAAGACGTATGTAAGGTTTTTTCATTGATCTTCAAAAGGCGTTTGAGACTGTCGATCATACAATTTTATTAAAATAATTAGAACATTATGGAATAAGAGGTTTAGCAAATAATTGTTTTAAATCTTATATATTAAATATATAAGATTTAAAACTGCATCAATTCATAGCAATAAACGGTTATTCATCTGCAGATAAATTTATAAAATGTAGTGTTCTCTAAGGCTCTGTCTTAGGACCTTTGTTATTTTTATTTTATATCAGCGATCTTAATGTATCTATTAAAGACTGTACTTTTCATTATTTTGTTAACGATACAAACATTCTCCATGTTGGAACAATTTGTGAAAAAATCAATAAAGGTTTGAAGCGGATTTTATTTTATTAAATGTAGGTAAAACTGAAGTGATATTTTTTTGTAAACAAAATTGAAAATAAATTTAGAATATAAAATGAAATTAAATGGAAAACTTATTCTTCACCAAGCATATAATATCTAGGTATACTTCTAGATGAGCATCTCCAATGGTAACCCCATTGAAATTTTGAAAATTTGAAAAAATTAAAAAGATCAAATACCTTTCAAAAATAAGACACTGTGTACATTTTATGAAGTCTCTCTATTTTTGTATCGCATGTGAAATGTTATAATTAAATTTGGGCTCAATCTGGCACAAAAAATATAACCAAAATTATTTCTTTGCAGAAATCTGCTTTACGAATTGTCTGCTTTAAGCCCTTTAGACGTTGATAATGTTAACGCTGTTAATTATTTTCAAAAATAAGTTTGTGAACACAGTCATGAGATTTAATTAATTTTATTAGGTTTTTCAAAATATTTGATAGAAAATAATCAATGTCTATGTCAAAATTCTAATGTTTTATTACATTCTCTCAAACTGTGAGCAGAATCTGGTATACGCTCCCAAATTTAATTAATTTATTAATTTATTTTTTAATTAGGGGATCTTAAACGTTTAATAGAAAAAAAATCTGGTATACCACTTCATGACATTACATTAGAAGGATGGGTGAAAGGTGATGCCAGCAGTTTTAATTCAGTAAGCATGTTTTTTAGTCCAATGATCCAATGGCAAATTTTGGTTTCAAAGTCGAATTCTGAAATAATTGTTCTGTAAATATCCTGGCTTGTATTATAAACACATCCTGTTCTTGCTGGCAGCAGCTTGAAATTATTTACGCGCTTGCATTCAAAAATTATCACCAGGTCCTGAAGCATGTCAAATTTGGAACAAAACAAGTTTCTTTATGGCTATAAAACGGCGAAATAAAACGTTTTCGAATTTTTTCGACAGCCTGTGTCACAACTCTCCAGACTTGTGCAATGTGAAACTATCTCTAATAATTTTGGCAAACTTTGCCCCTGACCTGTAACATTCTTAATGATTTATCTTTACAAATTTTTTTTTATATTGAAAAATTTTTTCTTATCCAGGTGTTCATTTGTGACTTTCATTTTTAATGTTTATTTAGACGATTCTTTCTACATTAAATCTTTCAACTGTAACCCATTTAGTTTTACAAGCTCCTCCAAAGCTAACTGTATCTCCTGCACAGTATCTGCCTTGTAATATACCTGAGACTAGCAAGGACTCACATATGTAAGTAATTTAGTATTTAAATTGCATTTAATTTTCTATGGAGGTAATCCTTTTTCCTGTGATTACCAATTGCTGAAACCTTGCTCAATCATGCTGTATTAAACTTGTCGGAAAAATTGGAGAGCGTTTTTAGGAAAATAAAAAAATCTTAGTTTTCAACATTAATAAAACATATAATTGTTTAAAAAACTGTTTTATTAATGCCAGCTAGAATTAGGAACTTGGATTTTAAACAAACGCCTTGTAGCAGTATATTTTTGTAATTGTCACTCTTACTAGGATTTTCTCGCCTAAATGATATAAATGTGTACTTCGGTGTTTAAAATTTACAATTTATGTTGCTAATTTTTTAATAGAATTTTAAACAACTTAAAACAAATACCCACTTCTAATAATAAAAGTTGTACATTTTTTCAGATAAACCTGGTGATTTTTTAGATAAATCGGGTGCACAGCTAGTGCATAAATACAGTTCTTTTGTAAATTAATACGCAGCTGATTAAAAAGCATTTTAGATCGTTTTTTTTTTTACCTAAATATATTTTAGAAATTGGTGTAAAAATATTGGTAACCAGATATACATTTTTTAGTTCATTAAAAGAAATACAATGAAAATAAGCTAATGGGAAAAGCCATATAAATAACCAATCATCAAATTACAACAAGTCAATGAACTGCTAATAGACTGTTTCGTTCAGTTGCACTAGCAGTATTAACACGATTACATAATAAATAGGTTATAAAAAAAGATTGATGTCTAGGAATTAAATTGCACAATGAATTAATTAATAATTATATGTAAAAATTTTAACATTTCTTTGTCCATAATGTAAATTTTCTGCTTTCGGTATGCTAATTTTTTTTTAAATATGGTGGAAATAAGTGGATCATAAAGATATCCATATATCAAGGGTCATATTTACTTTTCTATATAGCGCAAATTATTTATTTAAAGTTTTTGAAATAGTAGCGGAAATAGCCTAGTGGATTGCATGTTTTTCTGTCTTATTAAAACAAATTTCCCAATTTAACTTATATACTTGACAATTGCTATGCTGATTTTATAAAGCTTTAGAATTGTTTTAGGACAATCGACGTAGAAGAAATATCTGATGAAATTTCACCTGCTAGTTCTTCTGAAATAACACTAAATGTTAATTATGAGAATAGAGACTATCGACTACGATATAATGCAAACCAAACTATTAAAGATGTAAGTTAATTGATTATAATCTGTCAGGGCTTTCCACTCCACTCACACCTAATTGTTTTAGTGATAAGAGGTTAAAATCCCTACCTCTTGCGAGGCAGTAATGGTCTAACTTTGGTAGAGATGGTGGTTTTGAAATTAAGGGGAGGAAGATAGATTGTATCTTCAAAAAATTCATAGCTTAAATTATATGCTGTCATAAATCTAGTTACCACTTTGAATCAAATGTATCAAATATCACAACTTTTAAAACCCAAAATTTTAACTTTAATATAGTAGTAAAAGATAATTTATGTTATATTTACATATCTAGTTCACCCTGAAAATCCTAAAAACCCTGAAATGAGAGGGTATGACCTTGGAAACCCTGAAATCCCTAATTATTTGTAAACAAAACACTGAAAGCCCTGAAATTTAACCTTTTTCAATTTTCATGTCTTATTTATCAGTATATGGGGAAGATCTTAAAATGCTACTTTGAACCAGATTGGAATATTATGTTATGAATATATTATGTATCTAGGGAAGCTTCTGTAAAGCAATGTTCAATGTTTTGGACAAATACCGCATACCAAGTGATAAGTACCTAAAAGAGCGGACCTCAGATAGATTCCCATTAAGTTTTCATATACCCATTGGCTTGAAGATAAACCAGTCACTGTTAGAACACAAATCATCTCAAAAGTCACCCAAAATTAACAAGAGTTATGACATTTTAGTTGAGCATCATCTTGGTTCTTTAGTTCCTTCTAAACTTCAGCTCTTCTGTTTTTTTGGAAATACCTTGGAGCCAGATTTGTTGAAATATGGAATGGTAATAAGCCGATCAACAAGTTAAGTCAATATTTCTGAAGAAAAGAGAAGACAGTTTAGGAAAGATTGCAAAGTTGATGTGTTATATGTTCTTTCAAAATTGTCAGAAGTTTACCATCCAATAAGGCGGTTGTTTTTAAAACTTTTGCTCTGAACACAAGAAACACAGTCAAAGTTTCCATCAAGGCAGTTAGTATTTTCAAAGTTTTAGCCGAAAGTCTTTTCTCCCTCAAATTCATATTGTCGCTTGTTACGGATAATGCAATTTCAATTTTCTGAAATTTTCTGAAAGAGCCAAATTTACTGGTTTTGATTTCAAAGTACAATTCATTGATTAGTTTTTGCTCCCAATTATGGGAACAAAGAAACATGTTGATTTATGCCAAATTATATTTGTATTTCATTTTTATTTTGACACATGACCAAGCATTTACTGAGAGATGGTTTTGTATCAATAATATTTATTATTTTATTCATTTTATTAATATTATCTTTTTAAAAAATAGATATCCATTTATAGTTTTATTCAGGCTTTTTTTCTGGCTAAAAGTTTATTATTCTTAGAGCAGACTGTTGAAGTGAAATTAATTTATTTAATTGATTGTTTCCACTTTGATCCCAAATAAGACAGCAATAGCCAATATGCGAAGAAAAAATATATAGAACGAATGGTATTATTTTTAACGTAATGACGCATTTTCGAAAACATGCTATTTGATTTAAAAATTAGAAAAAATTATTTGATATTATTAATAGTAAGACAATCTTGGATAAAAAATTGGTTAATAATAGAAGGGAGTCACTCATAGAGCAAGAGCTGACCAAAGGGGGAGATTTTTCATTTTTTTTTAAGTCGTTGGAAAACTTAATATTTGTTATGAAAATAGTATGCAACCAGCTTTTATTTAATGATTATTGAGTACAAACAACTTTATGAACTAGTCTTTTAAATTGTGTTTGTTTTAAATCAAGAATGGGTTCATATTGATGAAAAATGCCATATTTAAGAGAGAATAATTGTTCCATTCAGCAGTACACTGAAATTTTATTGATTTTTTACCATATTTTACTGTTTTAAATGATGGTAGAGCTAGTTTTCTAATATTAACACCATGGGTAAAGTAATTATGAGTGTAGAGACTCCCAGAAAAGTAACTTGATATTGATGCTGGAACATTAGTTTTAAAAGAATTGTATACAAACATAACGTTGGAAGTTCTAACAAGATTCGAGAACAGTTGTATAACAAGTTATATTCAAGCAAGGAAACGAAATTGATACATCAGAGCGTCAGGCTAAAAGTTTATTATTCTTAGAGTAGACTGTTGAAGTGAAAGTAATTTATTTAATTGACTGTTTCCACTTTGATCCCAAATAAGACAGCAATAGCTAATATGCGAAGAAAAAATATATAGAACGAATGGTATTATTTTTAACGTAATGACGCATTTTCGAAAACATGCTATTTGATCTATTAAGTTTTTTAATTAGTTTTTTAATATGAGATTTACGTGTCAAACTTTCATGAGTCAATTAATTAAATAATTAGCATACATTAAAAGGTAAAGACCAGTTGATTTGGTTTGTTTTTTATTTCACATTCGATAGTTTTTTTCCTGCTATGAAATAAGTTAACTCGGTTTTACTTATAATTAGGGAAATTCGGCTAGCATTTGACCAGTTAGTAATACCTCTGAGATCAGATTTAAATTTTGTACAGATAACATTAATTGACTTATTTACATACAAAAGGTTGGTGTTGTCAGCAAAGTGATCTACTACAGAATGTTTAACTGATTGGATAAAATCATTAATATAGATTGAAAATTATAGAGGACCATGTACAGTCCTTTGGGAACTTGAATTTAATAGTTAGGATAGAGGATTTAAAACCATTTATTGTTACAAACTGTTTACAGTTTTTTAAATAAGATGAAAGCAAATTTTTATAATACCACAAGTACAGTAATATTAGAGTTTAAAGATAAGAATATCATGATCAACCGTGTAAAAAGCTTTTTGAAGAGCGATAGATATTCCACATGCAAAATTACCTGTATCTAATGCTTCACATATTTTCTCATTAATGCTTATTAATGCATTTGAAGTAAAATGCTTAGATCAAAATCCAAATTGAAGCTCAGAAAGACGAAAACATTCACGATTCTGTATAATTTTTCATACATTAGTTTTTCAAATAACTGATATTTGAAAGCAGTGAAATAGGTCTTTAATTTTCACATATTGGTTTAGAGTCCTCCTTTTTTGAATAAGGGCATAACAGAGGATATTTTATGCATATCTGGGAAAACACCAGTAGAAAATGATAAGTTGAATAGATTGCATAAAATAATACAGATTTCACTGTTGAATTGTTCAAGAATGAATGTTGGTATACTATTTGGTCCAGAGGTTTTGCCATTTTTTAAGTTTGAAATGAGATTAAAGACGTCGGTGCTATCAGTTGGAGAATGAAAACATACTATTTATTGTTGGATTTTTGAGAATGGTATTTTAAGAAATTGATATTAGAAGATTGAATTTTTGATTATAAAGATTTTGCAATAGATGAAAAGTAAGATGAAAAGTAAGAATTAAATGTATTAGCAATTTGAGAATGGTCTATTATGTTTTTTTTCCCGTAATGCAACTAGGAATGGGTCCAGTTTTGTTTTTTGTTTGATTAATGTTGTTAATTCTTTTCCTTGTTTTGCGAAGTTGTTAACGTTATCATAGAAGTATTTATTAAAATGATTCTGTTTACTCTTTTGAATCAGCTTTCAAGCGTGTTTCTATACTGTTTAAATTTTCTAAATGGCAACAGTTTACTTTGCACAATTTTAGCTCTTACATGTCGATTATGAAAGTCATTCCTTTGTTTCAAAAATTTTATAATACCTAAAGTTATCCATGGTTTAAAATTATTTTTAAAATTTTTGTTACTTAGCTGTTTGAGGAAAGCATGTTTGTTTAATATTAAATTTATTTTTTCAAAAAATTTTGTATAGCTCTCATTAGTGTTTATGCTATTTGTGTTAATGTTATTTCAATAAGTATTCTTAAAATCAGCTAGTAAGGAGGTTCTGTCAATATTTTTAAGATTTCTTCTCAATAAATTACATTTTTGAGGAATAAATTTCTGTGAAAATAAGGGCAGATATAAAATTGAGGGAGATGATCCGAAATAGTAGTTGTCAAATTAATTGATATAATGTTTGTATCAGTAGAGTTAGAAAGAATATTGTCGACAAGCGTTTGAGATCTATCATTCACATGTGTAGGAAGAGTCATATAAGGAAGATGATTATCTGATGAGACAAGGTTAAAGAAATAATGTGTATCAACATCACTGCTAGTTTTAATAAGATCAATGTTAAAATCTCCTAAGAGGACTACATTTTTCTTTTCTTTACAATTTTTTCTGTGATACTAGAATGTAGATTAATGAATTCACTTATTGACATACAAGGATGTTTATATATTCACACAACAACTAAGTTAAAGTTTTTAGGGAAAAAATATCCACAAAAACCGATTTAAGATAATTCAAGAGATTTGTATAAATCATCATTGTATAGTTTATCTTTAGATTTATAGTTAAGATTGCTAGAGATATATAAAGGAGATCCTTCGTACGACGCCTTGGTTAGAGTATGCAAATTACTATATTAAATATTAAAACAATTTAATATTTTCTATAGATGTTTGAATGTTAAGATCAGATGAAAGTTCATTTAGATGAATAATTTTATGTCATTTTTATTTAACAGTTCTAGGTCATTAATTTTACTATCTGGATACAAATCATCTATACATATGATACAAAACCAAAAAGAATTTCACTTTAATAAAAAAATCATTAAGTTTGTTGCATTTTTAATGAGCCCAATTGTTAAGTTGTAGATTATGGTGTCTATAACTTATAGGTATGAAGAGTTGAAGACATTAAGAGAAGCTATTATATGTATATATTATTCAAGTTGTTGTTCAAGCGGTTTTACGTCGTTCAATTACCTCATTGTACCTGTTTTGAATGCTCCCCCATATACACAGGCTTTAGGCACACTTATAGATCCACAGAAATCCCAACATCTCTTGAAAAATAAATCACAACGAGAGACTTATTTCACTCCCAACATGGCTGTACTCTCTTCACGGAACAAGAAACTTATTAGAAGCAAAATAAAGTTATACCCCCACTATATAAAAAGATTACCATAAGCCTGTGACAATCTCAATGTCAGATCAATTCAGTAAAACTCTAATATTAGGGGTCGAACGCAGGCTCTTTATGTGATTGGTATTGGACCAAGTTGGTTTTACCGCCTGGATGTCCTTCATATCGTTAGAACCCTGGGTGGAAACCAACTCTATTCAATAGTCACCTAGTGCAATTTTCCAGTCGTTTCATATAACATTTACAGTAATACTGTAGCTATTGAGAGTAAATAGATATTTGCAGTTAATCTAGCCAAAATATAAATTGATGTACACAGATAAAATTAATGTACGACAATCTCCGTTTTAGCAAACAATTTTGGCAAAAAAATTATGAAATTAAAATAATGTGAAAGCTGATGAAATTTCAAAAGGCTAGACAGGTTGCAACGATAATTTGATGATTGCTCAAAGATTTATCGATGATGTCATGAAAAGGTGTGGTTTTTTTCAAATCAGTTCCTTCTTTAGCATTACATTTTCATATAATTTTTAGTGACTTGCAGTTTATTTTTGCAGAGTATTTATATTTTAATTCTTATGTAACTTTTCGCTTACACGTTTTAAGAAGCAATTATTGATAAAAAACTAGATTTATTTACTTGTTGAGTTAATTTGTTCCTATCATCCAACCACATAGCGGACACCAACTCTAAGCCCAGAAGCCCCTGCACAGATATTTGTTGTCCCATGAAACAAATTGAGGCTGCAGAGAAATGAAATGACAGGAGAATGCTTTGATAGTGCCCAAGTAAGGATTCAAATGCACAAATAAATTAAGCAATGATTTGTTTAACAGTGGCAATCACAAAGTTAACTATACAAGTGATTGAAAGGCCCGAGTCACTCAATATCGATGGCTAAACAAAGGAGTGACATCTATTTGAATAAATTTGAAACTATATATATACTTAGTAAGCAACAGCAAAAAACCCTGGATGCGACATTACAGAACTTGAAAGTGCAAAAACTATAAGTTGAAGCGATGAGAACTGAGCATCCTAGAGTGTTGACCCTGAAAAATTCTCAGTTCATTTTGAAAAACCTTGAAAATGGAGAAAGATTTTTGTTAGATACCCTGAAATGGGTCATTTATCTCAGCATTTATTTAAAAAGTTAAACTTACTTTGTATTTTAGATCTTGACTTTAAAAATATTCCTTTTTATAGATACATGTACAATACTTTTTGATGGTTTATGGAAAGTATTATAAAAGCTTCTAATTTGGAAAGGACTTTTAAGGTTCTGCTTCAAATTTTTTTGTTTGTGCAGCAAATAGCATAAATCTGGAATTTTGTGACAATTTTTAAATATTTTTTTTTTATGTGGTTTTCAAATTACAGAATGTTTGGCTTACTGAACCATAATGGTGGCCAAATAAAGTTAATTAAATTATGATTGATATCATATTATATCATATATTTGAATAAAAAAATTTTCCTTAGTCAAAAAATGAAGTTGTTTATATGAGCTTAATGGTCCTTTTTATAGTACTTGATAGTTTTTTACGTAAATATCTCTAAGAAAATATCAATTTATTCTTTTAAAGTTGAAAAAATAAATCAATAGAATCTAAACCTTATTTCTTTTTGAAAAGAGAACATTCGGTTTTCTTAATGTGGCATTATAAGTTTCTTTCTCAAAAGAGATGATATGGTAGTCTAATAGCCCTCATAGTTTCATACTTGTAGCTATAGCACCAATATTTTTTTTCAAATTTTTCAATTAGTGTAGGGATGGACAAAAAATGGTAATTGTTATTGATATTGGATTTTCAGGTGAAACAAGAACTTTTCTCTCTCACAAAGATAAATACGCGACATCAAGACTGGACAGGTTGGCCTGAAGGATCCACTGATGAAGTATAATTTGTTTAACTTTTTGTTCAGTCAGTAATGGTGTTTTAATCCATGGCTGCCCCTGCAAAAAACAACATTATTATAAAATATGATTTGTTTTGTGTCTTGTGATTTTCTAGGGGACATTTGTCAGCTCAATGTAAAAAAATCCGCTTTCTATATTACTCCAGAAAAGTTTGGTTAGGAGGAGTATCTAGCTTTAAAAGGTTTGCTCCAACACTTCATGAAATAATTAAACTTGTGTAACAGATGCATGAAAATTTAGTAATTTTTATCTTATTATTAATTGCATAAAATACTGAGAATCTGTTGGTTTTATTTATAACTGTTGTTTTAAAATGCTTTATGTGAGACTGTGAACTACATCAAGTTTTGATTGAAAAATACATCCATTGGAATCTTCAAAAACTTACTAGCAGCATACAATGATAGGAAGATTTACTTTGAGAAATATACAAGTCAGGGCTGTTTATCAAATTGTTTGTTTGCTGTAATATACTTAGAATAGTATTGGTTAGTTGACCAACCAATAGGTTTTTACAACTTTGGTTCTAAACATAACCGCTATGTTCGATTTATTTGATTTTAAGATAATTTTGGTTTATAGGTAAATTAAATAATCAATACATTATTTATTAAGATTTACTTTTGTGTTGTTATTTTGTTTATTTTTTCTTTATTAAGCACAATATTTTCTAGTTATGGGTGAATTTTGTTGTGTAGATTCAAAAAATTAATGATAATTGTAGGCGACCTTAAAACCACCATAATTTTCTTCAGTCGTGAAATTCTCCTAAACATGTTGTAAGTTTTAAAAGCAGCAATAGCATTAGATGTCAGAAGGTTTATCTAAAGTAAAATAAACGTTGTATATTATCTATTATTTTTTGAATGGGATGATTTTTTTTTCACTCTTTGGAAGGATGGAAAACCTGGCTATTAATAAACTATCAATTTTTCTTGGAAAGCTATGCCTTTATGTCAAAAATAAAATATTAGCAAATTAAATTGTATAATTATGAATAACAATTAACCAAAGAAATTGCATAATTATAAAAATAATGCAGTATAATTATTATTTACATGCTAAATAAATGCTTTTATATTTATGGTGTTTAGTCACGCCTTGGAAATATTGAACTTTTGCAACCGGATCATTTCTTACTTCTTTCTTCACATAGTTTACCTTCAACATCAAGCAGCAGTCAGATGGTATGTATTTATTTTCCACACTGATATATCATAGTGTTTGTGCAATGATGGTTTTTGCTTATCTTTTGGTTTTGTTATTTGTTATTGGAACGAAACAAAAATTTCCTAAAATATATTTTTTGGTCTTTGTGTGTGGTGACAGGATCCTCTTTTAAAATCAAACTTTTCTGTAATAAGTTTTTTTTTTCAAGTTTATGGTTCCAAATCACAAAAATTAATTAAATAAACACTTTTTTTGGAAATTGCTCCAAAAAAAAATGTAAATTTTGTTTGGTAGATTACTATAAGTTTATCTGATTTATAAGCCCACCTAAAAAAAGTTTTATTCGCTAACAATGAATATTTTTTAAATAGAATTTGTTGGTTCTGTAAATTAAAAAGAAAAAAAGAAAGGCAATAACTCCTGAATTTTGTATGGTTTTAAGCATAATTCAAGGATCTTTTTAATCTACGTGACCATTCGTCTTGTTTGTAGCAGGTAACCCAAGAAAATGGAATTTTTTGTCTATTTCTTGAAAAATATTCTAATATTAGCAATATAAACAATTTAGGTTCCCTGATATATCTTAAGTCAGGAATATAAAATATGGTTTTGTATTAAATTAATTTATTGTTATACTTTTCCTGCTCTTGTGCAGGATGTCATCAAACAAAAATAATGCAAAAATTGAAGTTACAAAAATAAAATGTAAGTGAAGTGAGGTATTTGATAGAAATTTAGAGTTGAATGGTCTTGAGCTTTTGTTGGCCTTGGATTGCTTTGCATCTTGGTTGAGAAATCAAGATAAGTTTTTTAGTGTTCATTTGCTCAAAAAAACTTTCAATTTCTTGTCATAGGATTTTCCATTATTTCATCCGTATTCAACCCCACATAATTATTATATCTACTGCATAATGAAATATTTGTAAATACTGTTAATCATAATATTTTAACCCATAAACTTGATTATTATGGGATTCGAAGTTTTGCAAATAATTGGTTTCTTTCTTACCTTCATGATCGTACACAGTATGTCTCAATTAATGGTTTCTATTCAACATTTCGTTCCATAAAATATATTTTCCCTCAAGGATCTGTACTAGGCTTTCTCTTTTCTTCTTTTGTATATAAATGATTTAATTTACACTCCATTGTTCATGACTTTGCGCATGATACAAATTTACTCCAAATTAAGTAAACAAGTCTCTCAAAAACATGTTCAATCATATCACTATTGGTCTAGACAATTGACTCAATTTTTATAGGATTTTACTAAACTGAAATGAAACTGAGTATGTACTTTTTGGGCATCCAAATAAATGGGTCAACTTTCATGTTAAAATTAAACTTGATGGTACTCGAATATTCTCTTTGAAATTTATTAAATATTTGTGTATACTAATTGATGAAAACTTGTCTCGGAAATCCCATAATTACGAATGAAATAAAAACCTTAGTTGAGCTAATAGTATGTTGTGTAAAGTTCGTCATTTTGTTGACTCTACCTCACTACGCACAATTTAGTATGCAATTTTATCTTTTCATCTTGCCTATTGCTGTCAAATTTGGGGGCAAAATGGAAATTATTTGATTGCAAAAATTAATTCATCTCATGGAAAAGCATCCCATATAATTAATTTTGCTTCTATTTGCTGTGAAGCAGTTGACTTATTTAGAATTAAAAAAATTTTTTACCATTCTCTGATCAAATTTACTTTACACGTTGCATCTTTGTCTTTGAACATTTTAACCAACATCTTCCTGGGCCTCTGTCAAATTTTTTTACTGTTAACTCAAACATACATTCTCATGGTACAAAAAGTTAAACTGTTTCTAAATCAAATACCAACATTTCGGTATGGAAAATTTTTCATGAAAAATCATTGCATTTTTCTGAACGGAATACTTATATATAGGGAGTTTGCTAGCTACTTGAAATTGAATGCCTTTCTGACTTGATAATCTTCGCTAATAAATTTTTATGTCACATTCTTTTCGTTATACCCACATATTGTTCTGGGTATAAATTATTCCTACATTTTGTTCTCGGTATCTGTTTTTATATTAAAATTAAAAGGTGTCAAAAGTCTTAATATCTTTAAAAAAAATTTTAAAAGTTTTCTTGTTTATAATTCGCTATAAAATGTCTTTAAAATCAATTGAGACTTTTTTATTAGCTTTTTCTTTCATCCACCTCTCCCCACCCCCACTTATTTGTTTATTGCTATATTTTATTTGTAATCTCCTAAATAACTCATTTAGTTAGCATAATTCCAGCAAGTAAAAAGTTGATACTTTAAAAGGATTCTATGAAAAGATACTTGGTATTTTAGCCGTGACTTATCTTCTAAGTTTCCCTTCCAATCTGAACATAGCAAAGTCTTTTCATATTAATTAAATTTGAACTTATGTAATTATTTGTCTTTATTGATATTTCAAACTTGTAATTTTTATGCATGTTTTCTTAGTATTTATTAGGGAAAGAAATTGTATTTATACTTATGCTATGTCTTATGTTGGTAAATATATAATGCTTAATTAAAATACCACATATTATTCTTGGTTTCAATTTTAGTTTTGTTAAAAAGTGATGAAAATTTCCAGTTTTATTTGGGAAAATATTTGAAAATGGCCATGGGGGTATGAGGTGAACTCTGGCACATTCACTATAATTTCTTTTTTTTTTTTGCAAATTATTTGTTTTATTCAAGCAAATGATTCAAAAATCAACTTGAGATTTAAAAAAAAAAAACTCCTATTCTTTAAAATAATGGTGTCTGATGTTTCTATGAAAAATATGAAAACTGAGATCATTTAGGTGAAAAAAAGTGTTATATTTGTTTGCTTAAATGACCAGTGCAAATCATACTTTGGTTTAGGTTTAGGTAGAGTTTCATTAATCGTTCTGTTGTTAAAAAGTATCGTCATGTATAATAATGTATCGTAATGGTTTATCTTTGACGTGAGAATTTTTAATTATATTCAAGATTAACACTAATAAACAAAAGCGTAGTGCCGGTTACTACGCAAATATAATATAATAGCTCTGGTATAGTAAGGTTGAGTAAGCTGCTGGTTTTTTTTCCCATATTTCTTTCTTTAAATAATAATAACCTAAAGCTTGCATTGATATCCCAAGTGAACATTGTGTTGAATTGATTGCGGACAAAGTGTACCTATCCATCACATTAAAAAGGCTTCTATTGCTTGAATAAAATAAACGGCTAAAAAAAAGTAATCACCTTGTAGTCTAAAAAAAAAAACCTATTTGTCAACCTTCGAAAGGATCTGCTATTAAGGTACTTTTTTAAAAAACTACTAAGCTATCCGTGATTATATGAGCTTTTTCTTATCAACAGAAAAATACTCGCTATTGTTATTAAAAAAATAATTATTGGATAATTTTGTACCATTTTGTAACAAGAAAAATATTTTGATGAATTTAAAATTTAAAATTTAAAAAAATTGTTACAATCTCCAAACTCATATAAAGTAAGGTAAACTGTCTCTTTTGATTGTAGAGCATGGGTTCACTTTAATAATTTTTTGTTTAGCCATTTGATTCTGGTACTGGCGGTAGTCCTGATGATACCGATCTTGATGAACAATTAATATCAGATGATGAGGATTTATTTGAAGTTGGTGTGCCACAGAATAAATGTGTAATTACACCGCTGTTGCCGAGGGATGCAAATGATGATTTTTCTACTATGATACAATTCCAAGTTAATTTTGAAGAAAGGTTTGTATAATTTTTCTATCACGAGTTTTATAGAATGATAGTATTTCAAATCAATTTTTAACAATTTTGTAAAATTTTCCAGTATTCATTCTCTTCTTAGGTTGACATTAAGGAAATACCTATTGTGCTGTTGTCATTCCTGCTGGTATTCTAACTTTTTTAACAATTTTGTAAAATTTTCCAGCATTCATTCTCTTCTTAGGTTGACATAAAGGAAATATCTATTGTGCTGTTGTCATTCCTGCTGGTATTCTAACTTTTTTAACAATTTTGTAAAATTTTCCAGTATTCATTCTCTTCTTAGGTTGACATAAAGGAAATATCTATCGTGCTGTCGTCATTCCTGGTGGTATTCTGACTTTATGTCCATTTTTTGTTATGCGTCCATGTTTTAGATTAAATAGAAAAAAGATTGAAGTCAAAGTTTTAAAAGTTTTTTAGGTTTATTTTACTGGTTGTAGGCAATAGTTTTAGGCAAGAGACCAATAATCACTGAATCAGTTTTATTTTGTTAAAAATATGATTTAACTGATACAAAAATATAAACTGAATATTCAAATAGAATTAAAATAATTATTTGCTGCTGCTTTTGAAAGGATAACACGGGCATAGCGAAAGAAAAGTTTTACAAAAATCAACCTAAAATTTTGGTTTTGTATAGCATTACACATTTATCAAAGGAAGTCAATAAGGCTTTAACAAGCCTTTGTAATTATATTAAATACCTTTGCTCCACCATAGCATAGTTTTGATGAAAAATATTTTTAACTAGAAATTTCTTTTAAATTTTTAGATGCTTTTTAACCTCGATTTAAATGAATTTTTTCTAATAATTGATTTGATGTTTTAGGTATCGAGATTTTCATCCTCCATTTTACTTAGGGCCTTTAAACGATGCTTTAGATGAAGCTTCTGGAAAAACTGTGCTAGATGTAAGTCCATTAAACAGTATTCTCTCTGCTATCAAAAAAAAAAAAAATCGTATTTTGTATTTGTTATAATTGAAATAAATATTATTTAAATTGTCTGTGTTCAAAGTAAAACCCTTCTGTTTGTGCTTCTGTCTGGGTATGTGTTCATTTCATTTTCTTGGAATCTGTTTTTTTTTCTGATTTTTTGCATTATTATTTTTGGGCAGGTCAAGCATACTCAAAAAACCTAAAAAAATCAATATTTTTCTTCTTTTTTCAAAACATTACGCTCCAAATATTTTTTTGTTATATTATGAAATGCTATTTCTGATACATTAGGTATGTTGGTTATCTTAAATTTTCAGGGTGTGCCAGGCTTCCTTTAAAAGGCCCAAAAAGCAGATTATTTTGGTTTTTTTTTTAATAAATTTTCCTCAGAATACTCTAAAATTATTTGATATGCTAGGAAATGTTATTTATATTGTGCATGTCGGCCATCATGAATTTTTTTTCTTGCAGGGCAGGCCTAAAAGTTTGTATTGTTAGACTTTTTACAAAAAGTTAAAGCTATTTTTGCTATTTTGAAATCTTTTCAGCTTATCAGAGCATTTCCCATAAAGCCTAGATTTTTATTGCCCTGAAATTATTTTTCTCTGATTATGTTTAAATTTTATGCCCTAATGTGTTGGGCATATTAGCCATTTTGCACATTTTTTCAGGCAGTGTGCCTAAAAAAGCTCTAAAATAAACCTTTTTTCATTACATTCTGTTAAGCTGAAATATCTCGTTTATTAAGCAATTTTTATGAATTTGTTTCCACACTGTTGTACACTGTTGTTACATAACTTTAAGACTTTTGATAAAAAATATAACTTCACGATCATTGAATGCGGTTGTACAATATTGATTCTCTTAACAAATTTTTGTGTCCTTAACTTTTTAAACAGTTTTTTGCTTTTTTTTTTTTTTATATACCGCGGCGTTAGGAGAATTAACCAACAAGAATTTGAGACTTTACACAGTTTGTAGGGCAGTCATTAGTGAAGTTGTACAAAATCTAAAAAAATAAACAAAAAGAATCTTCAGTAACATTAAATAGAAAGAGAAAAAAAATTTTCTTGAGGAAATTTTAAATTTAAATTCAGCCTTCTCTTTTTTGTTGTAATTTTAGCAAGAACTTTTTAGCTTAAATGCTTTCTTTAGTACGTTTTCTTTACCGTTTATCAATATACATAGCTTTTTAGAAAGGCATAAATTGCATGTTTTCTTAGGTTTATTGTATTATTGTAGTAGGGTGATACTTTTTTATAATTTACTTGGTTTTTCGTTGCCTTTTTTTTTCTTCAAAGCTCTTCAGAGAACTTTAGGTTTGTAATAATACTGCTAATACTAATAAGTCATTGATTTCATGAAAGCATTTTACACAGAAAGGAAAAAAGGGAAGCTCATTGAAAATTTCTTTTGAATTACTTAGTTTCTCCTATAATACCACCAATAATAAAGCGAAGAGAGTTTTCCTAGCTCTAATTTTATTTGAGACTAACGTTTCATTCACAAAGAAAATGATATTGAGCAATTCACAGTTTTTTTCTAATTTCATCAAGCACACAAAATAGCTGGGATCAATTCTTAGAACTATTAGAAAAAAAAAATCATGGATATACTCAAGGAGATAATAAAAATATTTTTAATTTTTTACAATGCTTCAAGTCTAACTTTCAAAGAATAAAAATACCTTGTAACTGAATGCATTTAACTTTAAGAATGTCACACTCAATATTTTCATCTGTGCTGGCCACATTTTTATTTAAGACGGTTGTTTTTCATTTTTTTCCTACGGAGGGACCTTTGATTGATCATTGATTATTTGATTGATCATTCTAAGTTATATTTTGAAAGTGCCATTTTGGCCAAAAAACTAGCTCAACTTCTAAAAATCATAAATTGGTTTTTCTCTTATTAATTTGCTATCATTTTTTATGTGCGTCAGCAAGCTTTTAAAAATTAAGGCTGGTTATGAAAAATTATGTTTTTGGTAAAATCTCTTATTTTGGCTTATAACTATAAAATCTTCATTATAAATCCAAATTTTTGCTGTGATTAAAATATCTTTAAGTTTTTTTCATTTAAAAGTAGACATAAATTTATTGTTGGTATCATATATTATGAAAAAATCCTTTTTTCAAAGTTAAGTAAATGAGCGTATGTTCAAAACCCCTTATCCCCTCGTTTAGTAGAACTGCAACTCAAGCGCTGTTTTATACATTTATTACATCAATTTTTCACGACTCACCTGCGACTAACTTTTTAACAGTCTCTGAAGACAACTTGAAAGTTCTTATGAATCATTTATCTCTTGGCTGTAAAATGTTTTGTTTAGAAGTTAGCTTAAAGAAAACAGTAATGTTTCTCCTACATGGGTGATGCTTTTATTGAACTTGCTAATTTTGCGGATGGAAAAAACTTCACACATGAGTTTTTGATTTGGAAGATTTTGATTTTCCAAAAATTTCACTTTCCTAAATGAAAAAGTACTCCAAAAGCATCTTTATAATTCGGTAAACCACATGCATCTTTTTGGTCTTAACTTGAGGTTGAGTGTGTGTGCATGCGTGCTTGCGTGCGTGTGTGGGTATATATAAAAAAATGAACAAAACATAATGGTAAAGTTTGATAAAAATTATACCAAAAAAAAATTTTTTTTGACTGATGACTGCATTATTTAATGAATTGTACAAATGGAATGTGGTTGCTTCTGTTGTCAAACAAACAGTAGGAAGACTTGATGTTTTGAAAATAGTTTAATCAGTCTAATCAAGCTAAAGTTTTTTATATTTGAAGACTTTGTTGTTTACTTTTTTTTTTTTTTTAGAGAAAACCCTTGCTGGTATACTTACATCATGACAAAAGTGTTTTAGCTAATATTTTTTGTAGGTAGGTTCGTTTTCCTTATTTAATTTTTTCATATACAGAATTAAAATATTTTATTCAAAAAAATTACTCATTTTAACTAATTATATACTGAGCTTGATCACTCTTTCAAAATCACGACTCTTGTTATAAGCTAACTAAGATTCGCAGCTTAGTGATAGAATATTTAACTTTCAAATCAAACTTATGAGTTTCCTTTATGGGAAAGAAATACATTGTGTACATGTATTTAATATTTTGTAGTTATGAATTCCGTTGTTTGTATGGTGTTTTGGTCTTTCTTTTCTGCCCTTGCTTTCATTTAAAATAAGGTAAACTTGAATTGATTATTTTTTATTTAAGTGAAATTCTATGTACAGAACAATTTGTGACATTTGTTGCTGACAAGTTTGTGTTTTGGGGATGGGACGTGACATTTGAAAGCAATAAGATGAGGTAACTTTTATTAAAAATCTCTTTGTTTTATACATTTAGTGAAATGTTGCTTAGGTATGATGTCAATTGATTATTTGCATAATGAGACCTATTTTATGGTGCCATTGTGAACACTTTGATTGCTATTGCTTGTTTTCGTCTTTAACTTTTTTTTTTCAAAAATTGTTTTAATCCAAATACCCGATGTCCTGTGCATGTTTCATTGTTGTTTTTTTTTTAATGTTTTTATCTATTAACTACTTTGAGATTAACTCTATAAACCATTTATAATACTTGTTGGGGGACAAAAAGATGAGACCTGGTGGTAGTATGATGAGATTTTATAAAGGAAGAAATGTATTAAGGAAAAAAGGACTTTTTAAAGCATAAAATACTTTTATCAGGTGTTGGTGAGAATGTTTACTTATAAGCCAAGTACTGTGTGTAGCAAAATCAGAAGCAGAAAGAAATATATTTACAGTTTTGTGAAGAAAGAAAGACCATCATTCGCTTTAACGTTTTAAGAGCAGATAAAAGTAAGATTATAGACACTGCAGCATTTTAAGCTTTGATAATGTACTGGAGTGGGTCATTAAATATGGTTGATAATTTATGTTAATTAAAATGTTGGGTAGTGAAGAGAGTATCAAAAGGAGTGAGTGCTATTTGTAGTAAGTTCTGCTTGGAGAAAATTAGTGAGAATTTTTAGATTCAGGTTAGATTGTATAAAGGTTGTGTCAGAAGTATTTTTGTATGAAAGTAAGGCGTAGGCAGTTAAACAGGAAGATCTTGTTCGTTTAGAAAGGAATGACATAAAAAGGTTAAAACGATGTATAACACCAGTTTGAGAGAGAGAAATAGTTCAAATGACCTCAAAATATGAAAATTATTCATATCATCAAAGATATAATTCAGATCAGGAAGTCTAGCTGGCTTGGCCACTTGGAGAGAATGGAAAGACAGTTAGTAAGAAAGTGTAGTGACATAATAATTCTGAGAGACCAAAAACGACATACCTTAGGTTATAAGAACAGATTTTCTGCAGAGTGATTTGAGTTACATAGTCTAGTCAGATTGAAAGATGGTCATTATGATATGTCGTACCATCCATGCTATCATGGAAAACGGTCTTAAATGATCAAAAATATACCCTGAAAAGACATATTTTCCTGAGAAAGTTGTGGGTAGAGAATTTTTTATTTAGGGCTTTATTCCAATCTGTGTAAATACTGCATCGGAATTCAAGTTTTACTGATATATTGAAAGCTTCAGTTTGGTATTCTCACCAAGATATTGAATCGTTTGTCATTAGAAATATTTATTATTGAAGTTAAAATCTGTTTAGTGTTTGTTTGTTTCTTATTATCCTCCATTAAAAATGCAGTTCTGTTTTTGGAACAGATTGGTAGTAAACGGATTTTTTAAGGATTCAACAGATTTTTAATAGTTTGTAATAACTTTCTCCATAAATTTTATTTTAGGTTTGTAAACATGCTTGTCAAACACTTCGGTAACATTTCTCTTCACACCGTAACTAAATTCCGTGACTCTGAATATCCTTTGTTACTTATTGTTGCAAAATCGAAGTCCAATGCAGAAGTATGCTCTGTTTTAAAAGGTATTTAAAAATTTAAATCTTCAGCCTCCGAATGGATAAGTGTCAAATACTTTTGCACTTTTCATAATCATTGCATGTGCAAATTTACTAAATACTGTTTTTTTTTTTTTCAAGCAAAAGAACTTTTTGATTTTGTAACTATGTCCAAGGTTTCATACTCGCTTCTGAAATCTTCCCCTGCCCAATAATTTTTTTTTTATAATGGAAAATGTGGCTGGGGAAGATTTGGTGCTGATCAATTTTTTCATTACAATTTGTTTGTACTGTTTATTTTGTTGGTGAAATATCTAAAAGTTTACTTATACACTTCATATCCTATTTTCAGTAATACAGATTTCTGTGAAAGAAATTTCATGACGAAATCTAAGTTTTTAGATGGTTTTTCTATTGATTTTTTCTTGGCCATCAGTTATTGTGTTCTTCTTTTAACTCTGCCTTGTTTCCATGCAAATCTTATCACTGAAGAACCTTTTTCCATTGATTTTTTTTTGGCTATCACAGTGACCTAAAGGATTTAAAAAACAGTCCTTTTTTTCTTAATTTTCAGTCAGAAAATTTACCAAACTCGTCGCTACAAACAAAAACTTCATGTACCGCAAGGGGTTTAAAATCTCAAAATCTAAAGGGTGGAAGGGTAGCATCTCTCAAATTTTATTCAAAATAGAATCTAAAAGATTTGGGTGATGCTTTGTATTTCCATTAGATACGTTCTAGAATAAGCACTATTTGATATTAACATTTGAATATTTACTTTAGAACTGTTGTTATGTTATATGTGACTGCAATTTCTTTGATGGTAATGACAAAATGCAAGTTTTACATGGCCTAATCTTTTTGGATTGGATACCATTTAAAAAAATCCATCATTTTTTCATGTTTTAACTATTCTTTTAAAATATTAATATTTGTTATTTAAATTGGTTGATATTATATATTTTTTCAAATTTTCATAAATTCTGTTAAATATCATATGGGTTTTATTTAAAACCTTTCATTAAAAACGGTAGGTTTTGAGATTTCTTTGTATTGGAAATTAAAACTAAACCAAGATTTTAGGGGAGTGTAACAAGTTTCATGCATTTAGAACAAAATTACAGTTGTAAGAAAATGTTGTTTCTGATAGATAATATTTCAAAGAAAAAGTCACTCCTAATCTCTAGGCCCAAATAAAGTCATATTTTGTTAGAAATTCTCATTTTTTTTCTGTGATTCTGCAGAACTTGTTACGATGTTAGTGAGTAGTATTTCTGGAAACCTCAAAGATTTTGTTTTACTCAGATAATAGCGGGTTAAATCTATTTTTTTTTTTTTTTAATCAGTAGCTTTCTGTGAGGGTAAAAGCCAGTACTATCAGAAAGCTAAATCAATAGATAAAGATAAAGCAGGTCATAAAAAAATATGTCATTGAAAAAGATATTGATTGGTAGACTTAAAGGATTGCAAGTCATAATCTGAAGGGAAGCAATCAGAAGACAGAGCAGTATGTGGGAAGAAGCCTGATGAAAAGGACACTTCTAAAAGGATAAGCACCAGATAAAAGGAAATTTTTAAGGACTTTCTCAAGAGCTTGTAGTCCTTGAGAAAGTCTTAAGTGAAGGTCTTACTTTTCTAAAATCATCAAAACAGTGCCCATTCAAATACTTATAAAACAGTGGCAATGAAGCTGCATTTCTGTGATGGGAAATTGATTGAAAATTCAAATCAAGACCAACAAGGTTGAGTATATGTTTGTGAATTTGATGAATAAGATGTAGACATACAGCAAAAGCTCTTGCCCAAAGTTGGCAGGCAATACATGGTCGATTGGTAGCCTTATAGAAATGAAGTAGACTCTTCGGTGGAAGAAAGTGCCGCACCCAGAATAGAGATCCAACCATTTTGCAATGTAAGAATTTTAAGAAAAGTTATTTTGAAAATGTTAGGTCTAGCAATTGAATCTGTGTAGATTCAGCAGTTCATTGCATTCATTAGCACAGATGGAAGGAAAGGTTCCCTTAGGCGGTTTATGGAAAGAACCTTCGTTTATAAAATACTGAATGACGCCAACCATTTCTCACCTCATTAAACAACATTACGAAGGTCATCTTCCAAATCAGCTGCGATTTCAACCTTATTGAAGCATTAGTTTTCTTCCCTAAGAATGAGTACAAAATAGTATCATCTGCATATATAAAAATCTTACAAATTTTATCAGGAAAAACATGAAAATTAGAAAAATAGTAAGTCCCAGAACAGAACCTTGAGGTTCCCCAGAATTTACAGAATTACTGTTGGAAGAAGGGCCATCGAGGACCGTCTTGATATCTTTTATTAACAAAAAAGATTTAATGATATTCAAAACTTCACCAGTGATACTCTATAACTTCATCTTGCCACACCTTATCGAATGCTCTAGAAATTTCAAAGGCAAATCGCCCTGGATTCGCCTCAAACATCATCAGGTTTTTTGATACTTTTGAAAACTTTTTTTGAATCAGAGCAGAAATGGCTATCATTTTGCTCTGTTGAAATTTTGTACGATGTGGGGCCATTCAAAAAGTAAGTACGCCCTAAATTCATAAATTTTGACCACTTCTCCGTTGAATTCTTTGAGGTAATCCCCCCACCCCAAGCGTGTATCATTTTCAAGTCATAACATCATGAATGCACAAAGTTGCTGTAAAAAAAAAAAATCTTTGCCTGTTTGATATGGATTTGTTAACCTATTTAAAAAAATTATACATGAAATGACTTTGAAAAAGTCTTATCTATCTAAATATCTTTAAGTGAGTTAACTTCTTCACTGGTTATGAATTAGACTAGGAACACGTTGTTGGCTTAGTTAACGTCATCTTCATTTAACGGATATTTTTTATAGGCAACACATCTTTAGATGAGTTAATGTCATCATTATGGGCAGGATATGAAATAGCACAGCAATCACAAGATATACAGATAAAAGCTGAGGTGATTTACAACTTTAAAATTTTTTTTGCTGAGTTAATATGCAATCATGTTAATTTATTTTCTTTCTTGCATTTATCACTTTTTTTTTCTTTTGTTTTGGTTATTGAAGTTTTTTTTTTTTAATGAATTGATTTTCAATTCTTATATCAATAAAATCTAAAGTATCAAATTTTTACATATAAAAAGATATTTGTAGAGAACAAGAAATTTTCTACTGTATTTATTAATCGTGATGTATTATTTGCGCAATATTTTTATGTGTTTTTTGTTTTTTATTAGTTTACATTGGTTTCTTGAATTACTTTTATCCTTCAGCTGTATGTGGCACAAGGATCTAAAAGAGAATGCTGCCAACATTGACGTTTTTAAAAAAACTTCCAAAATGGATCTTCTGTAAAGGATGCACTGATACGTCACTGTTATCTTTATTTAATCATATAGACTTTTTGTTTTTACCAATTTTTTGTTTGGATGTTCCATGTTGGTACCGTTATTAAAATATTTCGTATTCACGCACTATTTAGATGGAGCGAGAAGCTAGAGATACAGAAAAACAAGAGCAGGATGCAGCCTATCATGCTTCATTAGCAGCTGACAAAGCAAAGGTATTTTAAGTATTGCTGCCGAGATGTGTGGTTTATTTATAATTAGAAAACTTAGTATTTCAATCAATTGATTTTTTAAAGAACTGTCCGCTAACAGTGTTAGTTGATCAAATATATTTGATTTAAAAGAAGTATAAAGAAGATTCTATTGATTGGTTTATCAAGTCACTCTCACTTATAATTTTTTTAAAACGTTATAGATGTAGTTTTGACTGGAGTTGATTTCATAACTGGCCACTTCGTACTCATATCTTCTTAATGGATAAAAAGTACAAAACTTGAAACAATAGGTGCGGTAAATAAACTTATAATAAACTATTTATCGTTTTGATTTTGGAAAAAACTTGACAATATTATTTTTTAATCTTTTAATAACTGCAGCCTTCCTTTTTTTGTGAACAGTTGAAAAAATTAATTGACCTCTGTGCGTATCTGCATTCTATTGTCTTGTCAATCTGGGGTGATCTAGCGAAACATTCCATCTCAATCTGTAATGTAATACGCCATGTATTTACTTATTTTTTTGTGTTAATTCATCATATAATATTTACATATTTACCTTGTTTGCAAGAAGTATTAGTTTTAAAAAAAGTTTTCTAAAAATAAACACAAAATATACAATATTCCTCTAAAATTGGCCCTAAAACCAGGGAATTTAATCTGCTTAAAGAGTTTCGAAGTTGTAGTTGTAGTTCATTAAAAAAATTAGTTTTTTAATCGTGACAATTCTGTTTTTACAGCCCAAATTCTTTTGCAGTTAACGCCCTCAACAAATGCTGTTTTATTTTATAATTTTTTTTAATATTGCTTTCGTAGTGATTAGCATTAAAATTAACGGTTTGTTATTATCTTTTTTTTTAAAGGAGGATATGTTACAGGCAAAAAGGGAAGAAGAAATGAAAGTATTAGAAAAAGAAAAGATGGAAGTGCAAGTCGAAGAAGTATGGTTGTCCATAGAGTTTTTTTCGTATTTTATAAGTTTAACGAGCATAATTTGAATTATTAAGCGGCCTTTTCTGAAACCTCATCCTGGTAAGTTATCTAGGTTCATTTACGTTGTTATGACATTTTGGGCATGGAAATTGACTCTAATTTAGTGTGTGGTATACATAATTCAATTTAGTCTAATTGATCGTTATTAAAATTATTTTGTTACGGTAAGACATAAATAATAATAAAATAATTTGATTCGAAATAATAATTAAAATATAATAATTAAAGAGATTTGATATTTCTTAAAATCTTGTGTTTACATTTATATTTAAATTTTATTACCTTCATATAATAACCTACCGCACTTGTCTGCAGTTTTAAAAGTAATACTTTCTTGAATGTTTATGTTGGGGTTTGGGTAATATATAAATATAAATAAATAAATACAAAAACCATTTATCTACCGAAAACGTTGTGTTTGCAGGCAAAACGACTGTCGTGCTTGGAACAACTTCCAGATGAACCTGCTAAGGATGAAAAAAAAGTAACAAATATAAAATTTCGTTTTCCTGATGGTGAATGTTTATCAAGGAGATTTCGTGCACATGAACCTATTGAAGTGAGTACCCTACCTCAACCTAGTTTTTCTCACATTTCAATTGGCTAAAACTTTGTCACATGTTTCCTTCATACAAACCTTTATCTTACCCACCAGACACCGAACACACAAAAAAAGCGGAATAATGGGCTGTTTAGATTGGACTTTTCTCAAAATTACCGAAATATTGTTCGTTATAATAAATTTGTTATAATTTATTATAACAAAAAGGGTGCAAAAGATGTTATGCATATTTCAATGAGATTCTTGCAGCTAGAAATCATAGTAAATATTCATATTAATTAATTATTGTAAGAGTAAGTGGTTGCAAAATCACTAGTTTTGTATTGTTTGATTATGCGTGATACATTTGATCACTTCAGATTTGGAAAAAACTTGATTAGACTAAAACATAAAGCATTATAGTATTTAAATATTTTAATCGGGAAAGTGCGTTACACCAACAATATATTGCACTGCGCTTTCTATCTCTTAAAATGAATATAAGAGCTGTAAGCGTAATATAATCTTTTAAAAATGCATGATTGAGGTTCAAAAATTCTTAGTTCATTTTTTATTTCATTTCATCAAGTTAGAGCGGCATGTATTTTGGCTCTTTTCTGTTTCTGGATGTTATCTGTGAAAATATTTCCATAAGTAACATATTTAAAGTTCTTATATGTTTCGAGGGAAATTTACTAATAGGATTTTTGATATAATCAGGAAATTCAAAAAAAAAAAAAAAAAAAAAAAAAATAAAAAAAAAACATAAATTAAAAATTTTTTAATTTAAATAATGAATTTTAAAAAGAACTTGAAAAAAAATTTATCCAGTTTTTTAACATACCAATCTGTTGTAAATGTATAAGGGTTTGAAACCATTAAAATCTGTATTTTTATTTCAAAGTCGAAGTTTAAACAAAAAACTGTTAAACGAAGTTTATTTAAAAAAAAATTTGCGTAGATTTAGTAAAATTGCTTGACTATCACAATTGAAAAAGCTCAAGTACAAATTAGGAGAATCTTCATTATAATTTTTATTAATCAAGTTGATCTTTGTATTGCACAGCCTGTTTTCAAAGAACGAAGATTTTTGTTACTTAACATTAAATATCGTATTTTTTGCACTTGTGGTGCGAGTGCACTATAATTGTATATAAGAGTGAGTGAAGTCATGATATATGGACCAGAGTGCTCTAACTATTCGAAAATAGCAGGCTTTGCATTATGCCAATAAATAGGATGCCGATATCAGACTTCAGAGTGCTCAACAACATCATAAG
>JAUZNK010098677.1:0-12023 GCA_035046665.1 Euphysa ruthae
TTATTTGGTAAATACACTTTAATAAACAGTTTTATTTGGTAAATACACTTTAATAAACAGTTTTATTTGGTAAATACGTCTTAATAAACAGTTTTATTTGGTAAATACACTTCAATAAAGTTTTATTTAGAAGTTTGTTATAAATATAATTTTTAATTTGTATACTTAATTAAGTTAAATCGTTTAAGCTTATGCCAAAGTTTTAGCCCATAAAATGAATGGGTTAGCATGGTCTGGTCTACTGACGTTACCGCAAAATAATTTTATTTTGTCAACGATTTACTTCATATACCTTATATTTTGATGTATAATTTACTGGCCCTCATTCATTGTATTTTGTATTTTTATATATTTAATGCTAATTATGATAACTTGCTAATTATGATAATTATGACTTGGATTCTTAATAATAAAATGAATCAAAAAAAAAAAAAAAAAACTATTATTTTATGTTATCTTTCCACTATTTTTATATTTTTATATTTTAGTTGATATTTTAAGTAGGTTTTAAACAAGTTTGTAATATATTTGAATATATTTGTTTTAATTTGACTAAGAAATGCAGCATTTGAATTGCAGCTCAGTACTGGTGTTTGGAGTTTGCCATTTAAACCAGCTTTTTCTGCTCCTGAATAAATAGTGGAACTATCGGTATCTATGCAATACACTGTACAATACTTTTGTAAAAAAGGTAACATATATCACCATTTTTAGAAGTATGAAATTTTAAAATTGGCGTACGCGATATCCAACTTACGTGGAAGTTCTAGCTAGGCCATTGATCGAGAAACATATCACCAAAAATATCTTCCAGTGTACCCTTTTACGCATGCATATGTGATCTTGTACGTCTCATTGACAGGTCTGCACGATAACTCAAACATCTGAAAGACCAGTTATGGAAAAATGGAGTTCTAGGTGGATTTCGACTAATGCTAAGTTTGACGGCAGTTTCCCCACTTCTCGGTTTTTTTAAGTTATAACAAATCGCTTAGATAAGCCAAAAACATGTGGAGGTTTACAAGCTTATGTTCTTATGTTCTGCATAACATTCCTTTTAAGTTTCTTGGAAATTTTACTGCAACTTTTAATTTACAAACTATTCCATTCCATTCGAGATTATTTTGAAGAATCAAAAATGGTTAGTTAGTTTGTTTATAACCCGAATAAAAGAAATGGAAAGCATTTATCTTACTCATCTTTAGTTTTTGAGTTTTATTTCAATCAGTGACAAGAACTTTGAGCCAGCCAAACCTCCTATGAAGGAGTCTATGGAAAACTGTTTGGAGAACATTATAAAAAAACCAGCTTCCATGAAATCGTGTAAATGAATTTGAATAGATTTTTTTTTGACAGATAAAAAAACAAGTTTTTAGTTTTCCAATACCTTCAAAACAGGTCTAAGTGTTTTCATTCACTAATTTATACAGTGTTTAAATCTTCCTTTTATAAGATTTCTCATAAAAACAATTTTTATAGAAATTATAAAAATCTTTATAACATTTTATTCATTCAAGATGTTTATAGTTGTCTCCAGTCTTCTTATGATTATAATTCTTTTCAGTCTAGTTTATTATCTGTTTTAAATTTAAATCTTTTTTCTACAATAGACATCAGCACAGACAAAAATGGTTTCTGGAAAGCATGTAAACCATATCTTTCAAAAAAGTGTAGTATACTAGATGAAAAATATTTTCTTAGTAATAATAGCTTATTAATTACAGATGAGCAAGATATAGCTGAAATATTTATTATAAAAACATTTTAAGTGAATTAAAAATATCTTATTGGCAGTTGCTCTACTTTATTCTGTAATAATGCTGGAAATAACCTATAGCCAGAATTATTAACCATGTTTTAATAATAAGAGAAGTTCATTCTTGTATTGTATCTACTTAATTTAAACACGTTGAACCAGACAGTTTTTAATGCCATTAGGAAATTTAAAAAAGGTAATAGTAGTATACCAATTTCAATGCTTAAACTCTTAAACTCGACTTGCTGTAGTTATTTAGTGAATTGCACGGAAAATAATAATAATAATAGGTACAGTTCTTATTGATCTTTCTAAGGCTTATGAATGTATCCAACATGCCTGCTGTTAGCCAAGTTTGAGGCCTATTGCTTCTCTAAGTATTGTTTACTTTTCATGAAGAGCTATCTGAAAAGACATAAACAGAGAGAAAAGATAAACTCTATATTTATTAAGTAGCTTGAGGTAAGTTTTGGAGTTCCTCAAGGCTCAAATTTAAGTCCTATTTTATTTAATATTTTTATAAATTTTTTTTTCTTTTCCTCAAAGAAACTGATGTATGCAATTTTGCCGATGATAACACCATATAAGCCTGCAACACGACTGTTGATTGAGACACGCCTGTTTTCAGTTATCTGTAAAATTAGAAATGAATTAACCCGCACATTCAGTTAGTTTTCTATCAACTCCCTTGTCACAAACCCTTTGAAATTCCAACTGATGTTTCTTGGAGTAAAAACAAATAGTATACATTTATCTTTATCTATCTGTAATAAAGAGATTATTGCCAAAAATGAGGTAGGACTGTTAGGTGTAACGATTGATAACAAAGTGTCCTTTCAATATAAGTATCTTCATTATACAAGTCCTAAACTATTTCAAGATCTTTTTTCATAGCAACAAGCTCCCTATAACCATAAAAATACTTTTACAATAAATCTTCCTCCAACATTTTCTAAAACACAACCTTCAACTCATTCCAATTTGGAAAAAGCTTCCAAACTCTATTAAAACTTCTCCTTCTTTGGAGATTTTTAAATGCTAAATTAAAGAATGGAAAGGTGAAACTTGTTCATGTGTTGTATGTAATATTTATTGCTTTTAGTTGGGTTTTTATTTACATTGATGCAAAAAAATTTTGTTGGAATGTATTAGTATCTACGAATATTTTAAATTATTATTTTATTCGTTTGTAACAATGTTATTTTTCAACTGTAAATAAATAAATAAGTAAATAAATAAATAAGTAAATAGATGAATTAAATTCTCTCTAAAGTCTAAGAAAAAGTTATGCAACATAATACCAGAAGAAGTTAATCTTTGATGAAAAAAAAACTCAACAGAAAATACTCTTATGGAATTGAATGACAAAGTTAGTAGGGAATTTGAAATTGGAAAATATTTAGTGTTTTTATCAAATTTCATAGGTAGCTTGCAAGAACCTTTAATCTGGAGTGTCCACAAGAATTTATAAAAGAATTTTCAAGGATTGTTGAAAGCATTGAAAATAATCACTTCACCAGACACCAAACCAGTTTTTAGCTAGGCATGGTAGAGAATGATCATGTAAATTGTAAAAATCGAACCGCTTCATGAGCAGCATAAGATTTTAAGTTTGAAATTTGTTAGGGAAAAAAAAAACATGCCAAAACAACATGCCAAAACAGCTGGAAATAAAAATGCTAACCTGTTGAATCATAGATAGCAGCAAAGCTCTCATTAATTTAATCACACACTAAAAAAATGTTAATTAAATAATTCAAACCCCCTGATATATATTATTAGCCTCAAACACATGTTATTAGAGTCTCTGTCCACAATTTAAAATTTCCTAAATAAATTGAGCACAATACTCACCAATCGGATTGCGTGAAATTTGTTACTGACTGACAGTGTTTTAAACACAATTGGTCAGTAGATCGAGAATTTGAGTTGGTCTCACCTTATGAAAAAATTATGGAAGAAAAATTCGAGCAACTTATATCTTAAATAAGACATCAAAATGCACTATAATAATTTAAGCTGTATATATCAAGTAGTAAACTACTTGATGTCAAGGGTTAATCTGTTAAAAAACAAAATAAGCGTTAGCTAAGAATTTTTAAATGTCAACACGGGACTAAATTGCTTATTCCCAAAAGAATAAAAATATATACACACCTGTTGAAGCTCATACTCTTTGGATCTATCCTCTTCACAGTCTGTTTTTCTATAAGCTATTGCTAAGCCCCACACAGTTAGTATGCTATATACATTATCACGCATCCAAGCATGACAAGATTCGTGTTCCAATGAGAATTGTGCTCGATACAAGCTCGCTGGGAGAAGACCCGTCACAGGATTCTAAGAAACAAACAAAGCAACTAAATAAAACTTAATAAATCCTCAAATTTTTACAACAAATTATCAAAGTATGCAGCTTGCAAATAAAAACACTGACAGTGCATGCTAACTAAAACAGTGATTAGATAAACAGTACTGAAGAAAATGTTTTTATTTATAAAAAAAAAGAAGATGGATATCTAAAAATCTGGAAACTTTACGTAAGGTTAAAAAATGTGGATCCACATTACTGAAACAGAAATTAACCCTTTTAACCCTACATATGCAAAACTCTAAGTAAGCCAACATTATTAAAAATTTCTTCATGGCTTTAACAAAAAATAGCTGTTAGTTTTTGAGGAAATTTAAAAGAATGCGTAAGTCAGGATTATTTGGACCCTGATGTAAAGACTTGTTAAAACGAATTTCACCACTAGGATCCTATTTATCGACCAATTTTTCTTCTCTCCAACTTAAGCAAAATCTTCGAAAAAATTATTAATATTATTATTTCTTTATTATTATTTTTAAATAAATTTAAATGTCTATATAAAAGCCAAATCGGTTTTAGAAAGAATAATTCAACAAAACATGCTCTAATAGAAATAATGATTAGTGATTTCTATTAGGGCTCCTTTTATTCATTACATACATTAATGACCTTAGCCTTTCAACTACACACTCTATCACTGGTGACACTAACCTCCAACTAATAGCTAGCTCATTTTGAAACTTAAACAAATACATTAATCATGACCTAGCCAACCTCGTAGTCAGGGCTCAGAGCTAATAAAATCTTGTTAAACTCTAAAAACACTGAGATTGTGCTCTTTAAAACTAAACAAACCAAATTTGTCAAATTAACCAACATCAGCCTTCCTAAAGATTTAAATTTTAGGATAAGCGGACAAAAACTAACACTGTCTAAAAATTATAAAAAATCTTGGTATGGTGATTGATGACAACATATTTTTAAAATCTCAAATTAGAAATGTCAGTTTGAAATTAAGTCGGGCAAATAGAATGTTGGCTAAAATTAGACACTAAGAATCTTTGTATGCCTATATCATGTAATATTTGAGTCGCTACGCTCCGCTATGCTGGTCAAGTTTGCAGTCAATCTAGTAGTACTACTGTTTCAAAATTAACTTCTCTACAAAATAAATCCATGGAATAATTTTTTTTGGTCTATACGACTCATCTTGCAACATTCTCTATTGTGCTAAAAAAAATTATTTTTAAAATTTGGAAAAATATTTAAACTGCATATTTGAACAACATTCACTGTTACCAACTGTGTTTAAAGAATATTTTGCAAATCAAACTAAACGTGGTCATAATTTGAGATCAGTAACAAGCTCTAACCAAACCGTTAAAACAAAAGACTAGAAATGGCATCAACTGTATTAGCTACCAGTGTATTGACTCATGGAACACCCTCCCTAACACATCAAATAAAGATTCTGTTCTATTTGGTTCTAGAAACTCATTTTCTATGCACTGTTTCCTCATTGTTTGGATGGCTATTCTTTTTCAAAGATTCTATGCTATTCTGATTACTAATATAAATTACATTTATTCCGAACTATTACTCAAAAAAAATCTTTGGTTTTTGTTTGTTTTTTCTTTGTCTTTTTTGTTTTTTGTTTTTTTTTTTAATTCTTTCCAGCATGGTTGTGTTCTATAAATAATTACTCAAGTTTTCTCGTTTTTGCTTTCCATATTTTATTTCTATTTCTTTCTTCTTCTTTTAGTTTGTTGTATATATTAAAAGAAAAAAGACTAGAAAGAAAAGTAACCAATACAATAATATAATATATATAAAATAATAAAATTTATAGTCACTTTACTGTTCTTACTTTAACGTAGAAATTTATTTTATAAGGTGATTATTTATTATAGATTATTTTTGAGTGCATTTTTAGAATGTCTACATTACTTTATCATAACAGTTGTTTCATAAACGACAAGGGCTAATCTAGGTCCAATTTTGACAGCGATGATCGCTTTTGGGCACCCAAAAACAATTAATTTGCATTTCTGTAGATACTGTATCATTATGTTTAGCTTTTTATATTTTAATTTTTTTTTTATTTATTTTTCAAACCTTATCTTTTAAAAATATATGAATAAACAGATTAATGATACAGTTGTTGTCACTGGTCATCTCTTCCTTTACTTTGTTCAAAACATGGTTCTACTCTTAAAAAAGTTTTATACATCGCCTTTTTTAATTAAAAAAACGCTGTCGCTTGTTTGTTTATATTTCACAAAAATTTGCAATGCTCTTTTTGTAACACTTGGAAGAGAGTGTGTAAAATCTGACTTGATCGCAAATCTGTGCGGTTGATATTTTTTGCAACCACTGATCATTCAGAAGTTTTAAATGTTTGTTTATTCACAACCACTCTTTTTTTTTTTAAAACATACAACTAAATTTCGTTTCGTTTAAGAATAGTAATAATATGTAAATGAAAATAAAACGGTGAAAGACAGGAGTAAGTAAACGATGGGAAAAAAAACGAATGACAGGAGTAAGTCATAATAAGAGCTATAAAAATGTAAATGTAATTATATCCTTATACATGCCTCTCTATTTACATTTGCGTGATCGCAGCAAAAGATCAACTTACATAACCATTAAGTTACACATATTTTTAAGGTACATCCAAGGTTACAACAAAAGTTAATACACAAATATTTAAAATGTTATGAACCCGATTTTAAAAAATTGATATTTGTTAATAAGAGTAAAAAATACACAAAATTTGAGCTGTCTTAAAAATAAAACCTAGAAAAATTAACAAATGAAGAGAAGCAAGTATTACATTATTTTTTATTATTTATCATTTTTTAAAAGGCTACTCATAAGAAACTTATATACAACATGGTAAGAAGAAAAGAATAAATATATAAATTGTAATATAAATATTATAAAAATAAATTATAATAAATAATTGTAAAAAATATTTTTACTTTGTCTTCGATTGTGACCTTTTTGCCTTTGTCTTTGATCTTGGTTTTGCTGTTTCATTTTTTTAATAAAAATAGTTTTAATTATAAACAGTGGACAGTCAAGACTTTTCAACCGGCTGGTGGATTGAAACTATAAATATTATTTAGGATGGCCCAATCACACGCCTGGAAAGACTAATAACTCGCCTAGAGTAGCCAAGCTGCAAAGTTATTTTAACGAGCCTGGATTGAAGTTAAAATGTTGATGCGCCTGCAATTTTGAAACTAGCAAGACCTAACCTTGTTAACAGTTGACATTATCGCAAGAATAGCAGAGAAAATTAAATATGTAAACCACGCTTTAAATAAATACAACATTCTTTGCGTGAGTGTGTGCATGCATGTATATATGTATGTATGCATGCATAAGAAAAGTTGTCCACCTGAAGAACAGGTGGCCAGTTGGGTCAATAGATCCATTTATCTAAAACCCTTTAAAAAAAATGTCCTAAAAAAACAAGAGAATTTGATAGGTGGCCATGAAAAGGTGAAAAGGTCCTTTAACTTCATTCTATTTTTTTTTTAGTGATTAGTAAATTTAAAAATCGGAGTATAACTTTTTTAAAAAAACAAAAATAAAACATTATTTATCTCTTCAGGTCATAAATCAAGCCCGGGCAGCCAAAATAAAAATTTTTGGCAGGTAGCCAATTTGTCAAAAGATTCCTCTTATAGTTCTTTAAAGAATTTAATGAGTGGATTTCAACTTCACAAACGCTATTTGGTCTTGGAGTCAATAACATTTTCAAAATGGTTGGTACGCCTAACTTATTAGAAATAATATTTCCTAATATTACACAAAATTTCAGCATCATCAGAGTGTAACTTTATGAGAAAAGCCAAAAAACATTTTTTATTTTGGTTTTCAGGTCAAAATCCAGCCTGGGCTGCCAAACAAGAATTCTTGACAGGTGGCCATATACTTCAAAAAATTCCTCCTATGGCTCTTTAATTTCAGGCTAAATTTAAAAAAAAGTTAATAATTGGATTTTGGGAAAATTGTTGATGTTGATGCTGATGTTAGGTCTAAAATGTCCATGGGCATATTCGGGTCCCACTGGACCAAAAAAACAAAACTTTATTCAAAAAAATTTTAATTGTCATTTCCTTTCCTTTACGATCTTACAACTTTTACAGAACAAAATAATGAACGGAGAAAAATAGGTAAACAAATGAAAAAATATGCGTGAGTTAACAATTCTTTCCCAAAAGAAGAATATTGTAATGGTTTTAACGAAATGTACCAAGCAATTTTAGAATTGAAAAAATTTATACTTAATTGGTACACAGCAAAATCAGTCCTTGCAGTCTGACGCACTTAATTCTTAATTTTTGTTAAACATGTACATTTATGTATGTACATATATGTATATGTATGTATATTTGCATCTAGCAAAGAAAAGCATCTACCTTTGAGGGGTACATTTTTTAAACCTTGATGTATGGAAATTATGAATGGACAGCCCTCAATTATGAGACGTTAAGTACACCCTTATTTACCTATATCCAAAATTAGCTTCTCTTTCTGTTTACCTCAGAAAGAAAAACGCTATGTAGTGCAAAAATTTATTTAACGTTGGCCAAAAATTATAGTACAGAATATTTATAAATACAAAGACTGATATAAACCAATTAAATTTTCACTTTTTAAAAATTAAATAAACAATTATAGATTAAAACAATTAAACTTTTTAATAATAATTTTCTACCGACAATAACTTTATTTATATAACAGTAGTCTCGTTTTAATCTTACAGATACACTTGCATATGTACACTTACAGATACACTTGTACACAGTACACTTGCATATGTTCCCTGACCATTTCTTAATATTTTATTTAAATTTTCCAACTGTACAAGACTATTTATATTCATTTGGAAGTAGATTCCAGAGTATACCAGCTTTAAATATAAGAGAATTCGCTCCATATTTTATAGTTTTTGCAGGAGGAATCCGTAAAAGCATTTGTCCTCCTAAATTGTCAGGTCTGTCTTTCAGTTCGAACAAACCAGACTATTTTGAGATTCTTATTATTAAGTGATTTAAACGTCTCGGTCATTAGAATCTGCAGGTTTTTAGTTTGAATCTTAACCATGCTACTGAATTACATTAATAGATATTTAGATGTGTAAAAAAAGACCCTTGGTATTAAATTCATCTATGCAACCAACTAATTCCACAAAAATATCTTCACGAAAAATTCTATCAACCTTTTATCAAAATTCCTTGCTAGACTATATAGACTATATATACTCTGATTTCTTTGTTTCGTACTGTAAAAATACATAATTCACGTACATTCTCGTACATTTATAACTCACAAAAATATTTCAATAATTACAGAAATTTTTTCAACAATTTACAAACTATAGACAAAATTATATATCCAGATTTTTTTTATTTGTTATTAATAATTTGCAGCCTAGTTGTGATGTTTTATCTTCAGTTTTGTTTTAAACGCTTTTAATGGTTTTATATAATTTATATGTCTAATTTACAACCAGCTATATCAAGACTGTAAAACATGAGTCTCTCAAATTTTTCTTATGACAAATCTACTGTAAGTATTTTTGAGGTACTTTGATCTTCAAAAAAGCTTTAGTTTACTAAAGAGAAACACAAAATGTTTTTAAAATATTAATTCAAATCTTGGGTGGTATGGCTATAACCAGCTTCCAGGAAATATAAACAAAAAATAAATCCAAAATTCATCAAATTTTCTACATTAACTTAAGCTTAACTTTCACCCACATATTTCCAAATTAGAGAAAAGAGTCAAACTAAGGTAAACCTAATTTATGGGAATAGTTATAAAAGTCTGGCCAAAAAATCATCCAAAAAAATACGAAAAGTTCATACCATGTCCTCTGATTTCAAATTTGATCTCTAAATGCCACTATGTAAATAAATTTTAAAAACATTTGTTGGTCTGTATTAGTGATTATAAAATGATATGATATTGTATTCAACTATGCATTTGTTATCAACGTTAAATAAATAAATAGATGAATGAACTAACTGTCAATTATAAAATTAATTATAAAAAAGGTAAAATTTTTATTTCAATATATGTAATTATACTTTCTAATATCTCTAACAATATTTATCAAAATATTTCAGAAACCAGACTTGAAATTTTGACATCATGAATGGGGAATTTAGGCAGAAGGCTTAAAAATACCTCGAAGATTCTGTAACTCCATAAAACAATCAACAAATAAATAAAATCACCTGGAAATCTAAGATAGTTTTTCTAACCAGATAATAGTATTGATCAAGCTGCTTGATTCGGTCACGTTCATTGTGAACAGGACTCATGGAAATATTATTAAAACCTGCTAAAACAAAATATTTAAGGAGGTACAGAAAATAGAGAACAACATTAGGCTAACGTCAATGCTTGTAATAGAACAATTTCAAGAAAACTTATGATAAATTTTGAATGAAAGACTGAAAATTTTTTGCAGACTGGGCTCCAGGAAAGGAATGAAAAAAAAAAAAACATGAAAGAATTTTGTAACAAAAAATTAATTTTAGGTAAAATATGGTGATTGGGCATATTCGCATCACTATTGAAAATATTTGAAAAAAAAAGACTTTTATGATTTTACATTTTAGAAAAAAGAATGGCTTTGGAGAAAAGAAAGTGGTGAAAGTAAGCAGACAAAAAAGCAACACCAACAATATTTTTTCATTACAATAAGATTTTTTCTTTGAGAAAAAGGAGACTGCTAATGGTAAAAAACATGCAAATAAAGCGTGGTCGCCGAATTATGTGAGGTGATGTTTTGCAGCAAGTGATGTTGTTAAATATAACTGGAGGGGAATACATAATGATGGATAAAAATAAAATAAAAGTATCAACCAAGATTCAAATTTAATTTCAGAGAATTTTAAAATAGATGTTTTTTTTTTGTCCGTAACGAACAGAAAAAAATAAAATGACATCAATAGAACAGTAACGAAATTTAAGAGACCTGCGGGCGAGAACCAAGCATTCTTTTATATTAAAATTAATCTGAGAAAAATACATCTAAACTACACTGAATTATTGGTTACTGGAATGTGGTTTGACAGAAAAAATATGTATAATTCTTTTGCAAAATATTTAATTTTTTTTTTAAATAAATATATACTGAAGAAAACATGTACTAATTCTCTGAGAAACATTAAATATTTGCTTATTTTAATCTTTTTAAATTACCTTTTTCAACGTACCTTAGAAAAAATAAAAAAAAGTGATTTTTGTAAATTATTGGTTAGCACTTTTGGTTTTTTTCTAAATGAAAAAAATGTTAGAATATAATAAATGTCAAATTTATTATGTAACCTTTTCTTTTTTCTTTTGTTTTTTTTTATCTTTATTCTATAATATTAATATTTTTCCATCCTCTGCTGGTTATATTATTAAATAAATTATGATCAAGAAGAAATTTACTTTTAATTGCTTAGCTATGTGTATTTAAGCGGTCGACAAAACTAGTTGTAAGTTTTTTATTCTGATTAATTTCTGAGATGTTCTATTCTTTAATGAAGTGATAATCACACAAGTGTTTGGCTTGAAAATCACACAATGCGAAGTGTGATAAAAATTAATTAATAGAATAGAAACAAATATTAAGACAATTACCAAAATGTAGACAAAAATCACACACTTGTGCCTCAATATTCAAACAATATCTTTATCAAAAGCTTGATGTTTGTTTAGTCAAAAGATACTGTAAGGAGTATCTGGTGGAAATTTCAAGAAAATTCAACGTCTGATTTATAATTAAAAAGATGTAAAACGAATTTCATGAGTTATAAAATTTTATTGAGCGACGTTTCAGGAGTCATGCTGCTCCTATCATCACGCTAGTTACAATTAAAAATTTTAAGGTTTTTATAGGAATATCGTAGGCTCGAAATCAAGTGTTTTTGAAAGGTGTTA
>JAUZNK010098688.1:0-12023 GCA_035046665.1 Euphysa ruthae
CATCATCTTCATCATCATCATCATCATCATCATCATCATCATCATCATCATCATCATCATCATCATCATCATCATCAAACATGTTTTTATTATTGAAAGAAGTCATTATAGTACTTACTACTATGATCATAGTCTTATTTTATCCAAAGATATTCGTCCAACAAACTTAAAAATAGACAAGTTCGGAATTTTTTCTTTTTTTTTTTTCATTTACAAACAACATTTGGGCTGCTTTTTTTTCTACATACAAAGTAATATTTTATCAAAAAAGTGCGAGTAGAAAACACTTAAATGAAGAAAGAAAATGAAAACAAGGCTAGTCTAGTTTAAAAACATCTTTTCAATTTCCTTGAGCCATTTCAGAACCAAAGATTTTTATTAAAAATAACGTTTTAACAGTTTTATTCCAAACAAATATTGGAACAAGTTCATCAAATGACGTTTTGTAATAATTTTATTTTAGATTATATTTCAAGGAAAAGTGTCATTTAGTCGATATGGTGATATAGCAATAGATGACATTAGAGGATACGGTTTTGATGGCGTGGATTGCTTTACGTGGCCTCTTTCATCTGTTCCAAAGGACAAACCAAAACCTCCGCCAGTGCCTATGTATGGACCAGGTGAGTGAACTTCCTCTAAGTAAGTTCACTAAGCTCATAAAAAGCAGTACACCTTTATAGCGCAATAATTTTTTGTTAAATATCTTTATCGCTTCTCTAGAGATTTAACTTTTAAGATTACATGTAAAGCGTACTTTTTTTGACATATTCATCACATGGCATATTCATCACGTGGCATATTCATCACGTGGCATATTCATCACGTGGCATATTCATCACGTGGCATATTCATCACGTGGCATATATATTTATCTAAATAACTATTTAATTATGCTCATGTTTTTCGATATTCTGTTCTGGCATTAGTATTCATGATTTCTAACAGATGAAGTTACATTTTTCGAAAAGTACTTACCGGAACGACTAGTTTAAGGCCCAAAAAACTTTTAAAACACGTGGTTAAACTTTTATAAAGCAACATGGTTTTTCAAATAAATTTGAATCCGCAATTTTTCAAGCTGCTACTATTCTCTGTTTAAGATTTTCCATCAAAAAGATGCTTAGAAGTAAAGATATAAACGGAAGTCTAAAAACGCTCACCGGCCTGGAGTTAGTTTTCCAGTCATATCTTTTTAAAATTTTGCTTCAACTAAAGCCATCCTAGTTACTAAAAAAATATGTTAATATGATGAATGATGGGTCAATAAATACTTACCTATGACCGGAAGTGTGTATGACCACGGTAACTACTATGTCGTAATCTTAAAATGAAAAGCCTACTTGACAATTCACATATAATCTTGAAATTAAATATCTGAGTAACGAAAAAAGGTCTTTGTTAAAGAAATAAAAGCTTTTTACATCATTTTAACATTTGCCTGGGAATGCCTGGTAAAGCGGTGCTTCACCTCTGAAACATAGTTTAGAAAAACAGGCCTTTACACCTTATGGAGAGTAAAACTATGCATATAAATAAAGGATATAATTGTTTATTAAAAAAAAAAATATGTTTTGCTGCATTTTATGTGACCGGTTACCATATGGAAACGCGAAACAATGAAAATCTTTGCGAAAGGATAACTCTAGAAATAATCATCAGATTCTATCCGAATTTTACTGAGTGATCTATATACTAGTAGAAATAAATCGAATGATTTATATCTGAATAAAAAGACTTAGTTCTCTCAGTAAATGGTTTTATTGTTTGTTGCCATGGCAATCGTAGTAACCACATAGTTACCGGGCACCAAAAGCAACAAAAATATTTTATTCAAATAATTTGTCTTGTTATTAGAAACATGCAGTTAAATTTTGAGAATGTTTTGATGATTTTTTTACCTTTACATTTGTTTTTATAATTGCGTAAAGTGACACACATGAGTCTCTAAATATGAACAATACAATCCTGCTTTTCAATTATATATCGGTCACCATACTTTTCTGTTAATACTTGTTGCACGGAACCAATGCATTTAGTAAACCTGAGGTTAGGCGTAGCAATTGATCGCAGAGACATATCGATAGTGCCCTCTTTCTCCATACTTCCTGAGCTGCCTATGTGATTTATTTCACAAATAGGCTCGTGTCGCTTTTTCCATTGATCAGCTGGATTTTGGATTTTGTGGCAAATAGCACAAACTTTACATTTTTTTCAAATAGTCCAGAAGACAACCACTGTCAATATATATTTTCAATGTAACACCAGATAAAGAGTTGTTCATATCGTTTTTGCAACTTACTATCAATACTTATCGGAATATCAGTAGTTATATCATTCATTAGGTCTTTTGCAGCGCGACTCATACTTCTGTCACAGTTTTCGTTAGCGGGCTTGACAAAAGCTTTCAGAAATTTTCAATATGAAGTTGTGTGAACAGAGGCAGGTAGATCCATGTTACTGAAAAATGTTCTCAACATGTTGTTGCATGAGCTGATTTTAAATTGATATCGATGAGTTTATCGTCATTTGTTTTTCTAGTGTAAAATGATTTCACTGTCTCTTTTTCCTCTTTTTGATGTGTCTTGCTGAAACAGAAATAAAAGGTTATCCTTACTGCAACAGGGAAATTTAGAGCAGTAATTTAAAATACCCTGTAAAATACTCGCGTACACCAATTCGTAGCCATGTGCGGAATTAGGGGTCTGATCGTGAGTGATATTCCCAGTACTAAAACTTACATCTTTGCCTTTCAATTTATTCTACAGAAACATTCATAATGTCTTTACTTTCAACAGTTTTTTCACCTGAGATAGAGTAGCCAATATGAAGACCAATACCTGCAATACTAATGCTAGAACAAGCAACTTCCTCAACATTTTGGGTTGGTGGAAGAACATTTTGTCGAGCTTTTACCTCACTTTCATCAGATAAATTACGTTTTTCCCAGCCAGGCACACCTTTGAAATCGTTTCCTTTTCGTTAGTAGGAGCTTTTATACTTGTCAACTTTTTTTCTTTTCGTTTTAAACCATTGGAATACTTGAACTGAAGTTGGTGAATATTACAATCAGTTAAGATCTGCCTAGCTCACCCATATTAAGAGCTCTCTATGTTATATAACCATAAAAACTGTAATTTACAGACCAAGAATACAGCCTAAAGACCACGGACACAGTCTAAAAACCACGGAAATGCATAGACATAGGACATACGTGATCGTAGAACGCTTGTAAGTTGAGAGAAAATTGGGTAAGTATTCTGCTGCTAAGGCAAAATTTGAACACATTTACTGATTTTTTGATATTTTTTTTTCTGACAAGGATACGAAAAGATGAAAATATCTCCAAAACTATTACAGTTGCAAGGAAAAAAAGACCAGATTCGAGGTCTGCATAAAATTTTAATTCAGGAAAGCTTGATAATGAAATAATCCTAATTTTTGAAAGATTGAAGATTTTTAGGAGTGAAGCATCCCCGTAAATAAATGTTATTACCTTTGCATTGTTTTGAGTTATAACCAATATATATACTGGCAGTCAATAAAGGTTTCCTGAATTTGACATGAAAGAATGTATTGGATTTACAAAACACTTGCAGATCTTGGGCCCTCTGGGCATGATCTGATATGATTGCCTTCGACAAACGTTAGACCTTCGTCCCTTTATGCAAAAGCAAAAAAGCGAGCTTTGCATCTGGGGCTCTTTTGGCATTAACGTGAAAAATTCTCTATAGTAAGGAAGGTTTTTTTGCTGACTCTACAGAGAATTCATGCCAATTTTTGGGACGAAATCCGTGCCTATTTTTTCATATTTTTTCTCCCTCCCCATTTCATTATTAATAACATTTGAACAGTAGAAAATAATTCAATCGAGACAATAGGTACCAAATCAAACCCAAATCAAAATTGCTTGCAATAAACTATCGACAGAAAATTTTATTTATACTTTACAAAAGATTCATTACCATTCCATTCGAATGATCTTAAACATTTATACTTTATTTTACTTTATTGTATATTATTAACTGGTAGCGTAAGAAAATTTTGTTGTTTGCTGGACTGGTTTCTTCTATGATCAATTACCAAATACCATTTTTAAATTTGGCTTGCCATGCTTTCGCAAACCTTTATATATTGATTTTTCCCTTTAGTAAGACATGAAAATTACCTTTCAAAATTATTCTATTAAAATAAGCGATGTTGAAATTATGAAGAAAATTGAATCTGAAATATGAGTATCTTCGACGGTAATTTCCATTTTTTTATAAATTCAAAAACTTTATAGATTATAATAACACTCTCTTTAAATATTAATCCTTTCTCAAAAGTTTTATGTATTCTATGCCTACATTCACTAAATTACATAACTATTGTAATTACATAACTACATAATTACAGTAAACTGTATAATTATAATAAGAAACAGTTTATTGAAAACATTGGATATGAATTCCATTAAGATTAAACATTCATCTATACTATAAAGGTTATATCTTAGATTTAATAATGAATGTAATAAATATGTGAGATCTTTTGCTGAAACTGAAGGACGTATAATAATCCGTATTAATAAAAATCAGGAGTCGATAAAAAAGAAAATTAGAACGTCTCGGAAATACCTAAGCATTTAAAAATATTTGATGGTTAGATAAACCGAAATCAAGTCACTGTATATTAGGCACCACACTTTAATGCTGGTCTATTGCAGATACTAGAAAGCCTAATTTTAAATACAAGACTAGAGTCACAATACAGAATTTGTTTAGTTAAAAGAAAATATCTCTTTATCGAAGCTGGTTAACCTGTTTTCCTTCATCAGAGAAAGTCAAGTCAAGTATAAAACAGTAAGAAAGCTGTGCATGGCACATCAAAATTATGACATGAAATCAAACAGTTTAAAATCAATCTGATAACTTACAACTTCTCCAAGTTTTTAAATAAAGTTTTCTTCCATACGCGTTATTGCTATAAATTAATATTTTAATTAGAATCAATGAAAAATTTGAAGCAATCGCAAAGTGCTTATAAAAGATGACAAAGAATTAATAAAAAAATTGAGTCAAAATCTCTTAGATTAATGAAAAATTGACGAAGCGTATGTTTATATTTATATAAAACTAAGTGTTTGTGTGTATGTATTTATGTTCCACTGCTACACTGTATTGGGGAGAGCTATGAGTCTGAAACTTTCTGGGGAGGTTCGGAACAACCCAGGGAGTGTCGTAGAAAAAAAAGTTTGAAATGTTGAGTTTTTTTTTTTTTTTTTTTTCGGATTTTTAAATTTAAAATCCGAAAAAAGTGACTTGAATTTAATTATGTAGTTTAAATTAATTTAATTTTTTTTTTGTTTGAAGTTTTAAAATCTGCTTTCTTTTTCCTAATACATGGCAATCAATACATAAAGGTTTGCGAAAACAATGCATAAAGGTTTGCGAAAGCCTGGCAAGCTTGTTGGCAAGCCAAAATTAAAAATTATATATGGTAATTGGTCATAGAAGAAATCTATAACAGGATTCAACAAACGTAAATTTTCTTACACTGCCGGTGATTAATATAGAATAAAGTGAAATAAAAAACATGGTTTTTAATTTAAAATATGCAACGTTTTAATTTAACTGACTTGTTCATTAAACAATTATTCTAAAAGACAAAAAAAAATTAAATATTAGAACAATAGATATTTAAGAACATTCGAATGGAATATTAAATAATTTTTTTGTAACGTTTAAATAAAATTCTCTGTCGATAGTTTATGGAAATTAATTTTGATTTGGTTTTGATTTGGTAACTATTATTGCAATTGAATTATTCACTACTGTTCAAATATTATTAATAGAAAAATAGGAAGGTGAGACAAGATATGAACAAATAGCCATGGATTTTGTCCCAAAAAGCAGCACGAATTTTCTGCGGAGTCAGCAAAAAACAAAACTTCCTTACTATAGAGAACTTTTCGCGTTAATTAATGCCAAATCAACTCCAGATCCAAATCAACTCCAGACGTTACGCTAGCTTTTTTGCTTTTGCAACAAGTATCTCTCAAACGCTATCAATTATGCAAAAGATTTATACATTCAAATGCAATAATAAAACAGCTTTTAATCTATAATAAACATGTGAAAAATTTATACGCTCAAATACAGAAACAAAACTATACATTCTGGTTATAATTTATAACATATATTTATAGTCTTATTTTAAGTCTAAGAGAAAAAATATTAAAAACTATGCAAATAAAACAAAATAGATGTCGTTTTCCTTCTTTTGTCACTGTAAAAGAGCCCTCATCCAATTTTCTTCTGCAGTGAGCCTACAGCATACCTATAATATTTTATTTTCAATCTTTAGAAGATATCTTATCTTGTGGCAAAAGCGTCATAAATGTACATGAAGATATATCGTGGAAGAAGCCACCCAATATTGCTGAAATAGTTGGCGGCGCTATCTCTCACCCTGGTGATTGGCCATGGATGGCAATGATATTGGTTAAACAAGGCGACTTATTTAATCTTTGGTGTGGCGGTACACTTCTAGGAGCTGAGTGGGTCATCACAGCTGCACATTGTGTAGCAGATCTCGCTAAAAAGGAAAACATTTTAATAAGACTTGGAGCCTATTACAGAGAGGATAATTTTGCAACTCAAGAGATTACCGTTAAAGATATTTTTGTGCATCCTAAATATAAATCAAAAAAGCTATATAATAATGATATTGCATTGATTCGAATGAGTAGACCAGCTACCTTTAACAAGAATGTGTCTTCTATATGTTTACAGAACAACCGTCAGTTTAAGCAAGGTGAAAACTGTTTTATAGCAGGTTAGTGTGCACATTGTCACCAAATCATAAAAAGATTTTTTGAAATGACAAATGATGAAACTCACGTAAATGAACAAACGAAATTTGATGTTTATCATTTATCATTGATATACATGGTCGATTCTTTTCAAACCATATTTCTTGGTTATGGTAAGATTCCTATGAGATCCAACTCTCCTGGATGTTTCAATATCATATTTTATTTAATTTTAAAGTTGTGTGACTCCCCACTCAGATTGGATTCGGCTTATTTGACTGCCATTAAGTTCAAAAATATGCAATGATTAAAAAAAAAAAGATTTTTTTTGATAAATTTTTAATAAATTTATGGCTAATAGAACCTTACTTAACCTTACAGCTTAAAAACTCATATTTTGTCCATAGCTCAAAATAATTCATGCAAATTTCTTGTTCAAAAGAACTTCCACTTAACCGCTGTTTAATTGTATCAAAGCCATCTCAAAACACCTTTTCTCTTTATAATTGCTTAAATCCATTAGCGAATAATGTTGCCAAGGGGATTTGTAACGCTTTGTACAAACCTTTCTATCTGAAGAAGTTGTTACGCCTTACAGTAACCAAACATAATTATACATTCAGGATGGGGAGCACTGTGGGGTGGTGATCGAGATGCTGCTTTCAGTGATGAATTAAATCATGGTATGGTGTTCTTAAAGAATGACTCTTATTGCAAGAACTTATATGGCGGTGATGTTACAGAGAGTATGGTATGTGCTGGAACTGAAGACGGCTTCCATGACACTTGTTTTCAAGATAGTGGTGGGCCACTCATGTGCAAAGATGGGGATCAATGGTAAGGGAAGTTATTAGCTCTACTTGACCACGGAGTGTTGCATAGTTTCCCTATATATGAATGCTTAATTTGGGACCAGACTACAATTCAGGCGGATATCTAAATGAAACACAACACGCCCAGATTTTTTTATGATAGCGAGTAATTTGTGTTCTACATTACAAATGCAATGCTTACATTTGCTTACATTTTTTTTTTTAAATTGTTTATTTGGTTTAGTTGTTTCTTTGTTTCTTTGTTTCTTTACTTGTTTAATTGTTTGTTTATATGTCTATTTGTTTATTTATTTATTTACTATGATTATCATTATTTTTCTTTTATCTTTAAGAGCTTTTATAATGTTTTTCTCAATTTTAAATTGAAACAACTTTACTAGTGGAAGTTGAAACTTTTCACAAAATTTTAAATTTTTGAGTTCCTTTACGCATTGCTCTTGTAAAAAAAATCTCGAAAAAATTTCGATTCATATAAAGAAATTGTGCAGAATATTCTTAAATAGGTTGCCAAATTTTTTTGCTGACTCTTTATACCATTTCCTTAAAATACAAACCTTCATTAAAGCAGTTGAATTGCATTTAGGATATTAACAGGCATAACTAGTTGGGGTCCTGCAGATGGATGTGGTAAAATAGGTAAGTATGGAGTGTACACTCAAATCAAGGCTGTACAAGATTGGATAAAGTCAGTAACAAAATATTATAGTCTACATACGACACTGCATTTTTAAATAAATAATTTATTATAAAAAGAAAGAAAATGACGATGAATAAATTAATTTGTGAATTATATATGACGAAATAGAAGATAATATTTGACATATTTATTTTGTCTTTTCTTTAGTTTAATTATTGAATTCTTAAATTATTTTAAAACAAGCTAATGAATAACAGGTTTTATTAAGATTTATCTCATATTTTTATTATATTATTATTTATCAGATATTATTATTTATATTATTACTCTAAGGTTAATCTCTGTAAATTTTAGACGAGAATCGGTGGTAGAGAGCGGCCGAATGCTGTCACAATATTTATACATATTGTTAACTGAGCCAAGTTGTACGAAGCACGAAATTTATTAAAAATTTTAGTCGGTGATATATGAATAGATTGGCATTTCAACTCAAAAAAATTTTGACATCGCTTACAATATTACTTTATACTCCATAAAATAGTTTTAGGTATAACATTATAACATCTCTACCCACCTTTCCTCGAACAACTCGAAATTTTATTGCCAGGATCCTAAAGACTCAGGGTGACGGTTATCATGACAACCTGTGCAGGTATACCCACTGATCATTAAAAATAGCTTATTTTAATCAAGTTCTTCAATTTAGTGGCAGCACTTTCAAGTAAATAATCTTAAGCATGAAAAATCATGGCACACAATCTTTAGTTGAATAACTTTTTAACGCTTAGGCTGAAATTACTCCAAAGCTAAAACCCTTTCTGACTGATAAACACTTTGGACTAGAGATCATTAGTTTATCACACACATACTTAAATTAACATTTTTAATTACCGATGGATCTCTCGCTCATTATGTAATTATTCGTTTGGTTGCTTACTCAATGGTGAATTCGTCAAAGTTTTTTTGCGGCAAACCTTTTTTATTTATCTATTTCTCAGCAAAAGTTATAAGGTAAAAATTGCACTTAAATAAATGTAAAATAAAAAGTTTTGGGTTTTTGATAGAAATATTTAAAATAGAAAATAACTAAAAAATTATTTTCTTTGTGCAGAGCCTATAAAAAGACACAATAATTTCACACAGCATGATCAAAATAAGCTACACTGAAGATAAATTATACATATATAAACTATAGGAGATTTCTCGCTGCATCGAATCAAAAGTTACAAAACTTAAAAATTTTGAACAGGTTACAGAAGCCAAATGCCTGAGATATTTTCCGAAATATTTCGAAATTTTGCATCATACTTGCAACATGTACAACGCACTTCTAGTATCAAACGGGCCTTGTCTGCGCCCTTTTTTTTTTATTATTGCTTCTGTCATGGTCAAATTCAATGGTTACAAAAATTTAGAAAACGATCCTCATGACCCACAAAATTCAGCATACAATATTTGTAAAATAAATTCTAATTCATTAAAAACATTAAAAAGTGCTGATATAATATATTTTATTTACTGAAATCGGCTATCTGGCCTCTATTATAAGCCTGTAGTAGGTAGAATATTACTATGTTCCAAATTTCTTTATCCTAGTTAATCGGTAATAAAATCTAGAGAAACAAATAAAAATTGTAAGTAACTATATATGAAAAACAGCCTTTATTTTCTACATAAATATACGATCAACAATTCTATAATGCACGTTATTATATTTTCAGATATTTACAAATATTAGGAAAGTTAAGTTGATTTATTTATTCGCTTGTCTGAGAATTTAATTAAATACAATGGTTTGAAATTAGCTTGATCATTAAAAGTTTGTTTTAACGTTGCAAAGAAATCAGAAATTTTTTCAAGTTGGGAAAAACGGTTAGAGCTCTTTTTCCATTAAAGGACATGATCCTCTTGTTAGATATATGCCAGCGTGTTCGCCGATGGAGCTGTTTAGATTTATCTTAACGTGTTTGCGATAGAAAATGTCAGCGTGTTTGCCGATGGAGCATCTTTGATATGTCAGCGTGTTTGCCGATGAAGCTATTTACATATATCTCAGCGTGTTTGCTGTTGGAGCTAATTAGATATATGTGAGCATATTTGCCGATGGAGATAATTAGTATGATCATAAGAACTGAACGCATAAAATTCTTAAATGAATTCAGTCCGTTATTTTAATAAAAACAATTCACACTCTTTTTATGAAAGAAGAATTCTGGTCATGATTGAGTACAAAGTTACTTAAATCTATTTAATTTTTCAAATTTTTGTAAATGTGTTATATTTAACAATTGAGATAATTTCACGTTTTTCGACTTTATAAGTGTGTTGGAATAGAAAAACACCTTACAAGCAGGTGCATTTTTCAAAAAAATATTCTTAAAGACGGATTTTGTTTGAAAAATGCCATTAAACCAGTATTAGACCAAATCGAATATGAAATTTAAAAGATGGTTTTAAATACTGGTAAATTTTAAATTTCATCGTGTCACAATCTTTTTTGTTTATTTAGGCTGTAATATGCTACATTTGATTTATAAACGTATTATTTTGTTTTTTACTCGAATTTAGCCAGTAAATCGGGAAACAAAATTTACTTCTTAAATTTTCACTAATTTAACACTTATTTTGGGAAACAAATACCTAATCCTTTTTTAAAACCCTCTCAATTTGTAGCTTTGGATTTGCTTCACATTTAGTTTTGTTAATTTTAATACACTGACTTATCAACATATTTACATTTATTTAGATCTTTTTCACCTATATAAAGTTTTAAGCAACCAACCAGGTTATTTACAGGTAGCGTGACCAAAAACCAATGTGAGATTTGCTCAAAACGTTTGATTTATAAAAAGAAGATGCACATTCTACGAATGGGTATCTTATATTTTGGTATCCTATATTTTGAGCAATCTAAGAAATATATACTCGCCAAGCTTGATAATATAAAACATAAAGGTTTGATAACAAAAGTGGAAAACAAAGAAGAGAAAAATTATATTTTGCTAATGCATTTCGATATGCTTCCACTTCAATTCGATGTTATATTTAGCGTTAGTTAAATCATAGTACATAAATATACTAAAAACATAAGTTGGAATTTCCCTTGGGTTATCAAATTGCTTAAAACAACTCATAAACTATCAAAAAAAGATGCTTTGGTTGATGCCAAAAAATATATTTTTAATTCTCAATAGTAGAAAATCCTATTTTTGTTGATATGAATGAAGGTGTTTTTGCTAATTCAAGTTGCTACACTACTTCTTAGAACAGGAAGGAATAAGAAGTAAGAAATTACTCTTACTCGACCTGAAAAAACACCTCAAGTAAATTCATGACCTGATAACTCCTTTTTTTTTTTTTTTGATCTGATAACAATGCTTTACTTTTATTTGATCTTATAACAATACTTCACTTTTCTTTAATTGTCAAAATGCCTTGTGTTATTTTTAGGTTTTTGTTATTCCAGAGAGTTTTTTCACTTGTTCAACTGTTGAAAACTAAAAAAATAACAATCATTATCTATTAGTTGTATTGGCAGAATAATTAATTGTTAGCTTTATTTTTGTTAGCTTTTTTTTTCAGCGCTATAAAATGCACTAATACTTAGATAATATCAAACAGAATTGCTGCATTGTTTCCTTAAAATCAATTCTCATTGCGTTTGCAGTTAAAAAAAAGACATTGTAGAGATTGTAGAGATAGGACGTATTAAATCTGATTAAAAAGATACATTGCAAATTTTTAAAAATTAATGCTG
>JAUZNK010098699.1:0-12021 GCA_035046665.1 Euphysa ruthae
AATACCATGTAAGCCATAACGTCTGGAAATCTAAAAATACACCACACTTATATTGATCCAAATCCATAGCTCCACGAACTTTTTCAGAGAAACTTAAAACAGCATGCGACTTTGAATGATTTGCTCGAAAATCAAACTGAAGTTCAGACAAACACTGAAAAATGACTAAGAATCTATATGAATACATTAGCTTTTCCTAAAGTTTCCTGAGGTTTGAAAAAGGTCTGTAGCTACCACATAATAGACTGGAGTTCCTTTTGAATAAAGGCGAAACAAAAGAGGTCTTGAGAATAGTTGAAAATATACCAGTTGAAAAATATTCTAGCTAAGATACTTGAAAGATCTTCATTTAGATTTTTAAGAACAAAAGTTGGTATACTGTTAGGTCTTGAGGCTTTCCCGGTTTTCATGTTTGAAATTAGATTAGAGACTTCAGCTGAAAGAAGCTGCAAGTATTTGGATTTTTTAAATATCTTCTAAAATTAGTGTATTTTAGCTTGAAGTGTTTTACCAATTGACGACAAGTAGGTATTAAATTTATCTGCGATTTGGGTGGAATTTGTAAAAGTTTTGGTTTTATCAATGATACAAGACTAATAAGGTTAACAATAGATTGTTTGTTTTCGTGAGTTTTGGCTCTCAAGTAACGTCCGTTGCAAATTACTGATTGCTTTTATAGATTTCAGTCCAACCCGCGTAGTCCGAGGTTTAAATTAAGTTTAAAATTTTTGTTACTGACTTTTTGAAGTGGCATGTGTTTATCTAAAAGTTTGTTGAAACTTTCAAATTAGGAATCAAAACTGTTATTTGTATTATGCAAGTTTTCTCAGAATAAATTCTGTATTAAAATGAGAGAAGATAAGAAATTGAGGAAGATGGTCAGATAACGATGTTGTTAAATTCCTTGGTATAACATTAGTATTTGTTGAGTTAGAAAAATATATTATTACTGAGAGCTTGGGATCTATCAGTAATTCTAGAGGGAGGGGTCATATAACGAAGAAGATTGTGAGAAAAAATTAAAATATTCCGAGGTACAAATGTCAGTGCTGTAGTTAACGAGATATTAAAATCACCAAAAAGAATTATAGATTTATTTTATGCTGAGATTTGATAGAGAAGTGGTGAAAGAGCGTTAATGAAAGCATCTGTTAACATATAGGGATGTTAATAGATGCAACCAATGATCAAGATAGCGGCTATCTTAGCAAAAGCAACTTCAACAAAATAGATTTAAAAAAAAAAAGTTTTTACAAAGGTAAATCGTTTTTGGTTTCATAATCTAGTTTATTAGAAATGTACAAAAGGGCCCCTTCACAATGACCACAAGATTATATACAAGTTAAAATTTTTTGAAAAGAATTCGAATTTTCATATTTCTTTCGAAAGTGCTATACCACCCAAAATGCATTATACCACCTATCATGCATTGTACCGCCCATCATGCATTTTACCACAAACCATGCATCACAACTGTCAATATAATCAGAAGGATGGTGATTTAGTAAAAGATTTATCAAAAGCATACGAAAACCTTCCTTATGATATATTGATCGCTAAATTAACGGCATATGGATTGATTGTTTTTAGTCATAAAACAAACACGAAGTAACACGTTTGTATCGGTTCGTCTGATAGTGGTTGAATATTTGTTGTCTCAAATAGGATGAAGTGTCCCAAAGATCTATTCTCGGCTCCGTTCTTTTTTTTTGATGAATTAAAAATTTGTAGTTCTGCAGACGAGAACGAAATATCAAAAATTTACATTTTTATCAAGTTTACTATTCCACAGCCAAAAGTCCTGAAAAACTTCACTTTCTTGTTAAGTGTAAGACTGAGAATCAAATTTCCGCGCCTCTTATTATGATTCGTGATAATTTAAGCCATTTTAAGGTAACTCAATTTAAGAACGCATTTATTTGTTTAAATAGTGGTCGTTGAATATCCTTGCATAGTCTTACTGAACCTTATACGCTAAAACTCTTTGACTCTCAGTTTTACTGAATCTAAAGTTTTTCATACAAGAAATCTTGAACTCCTTATCATGGAAGTTTTTAAATCTTTAAATCCACTAATGCTATATTTTTATATTTATTTGTTTTTTTGTTAGTTAGTTTGTTTTTTGTTTGTTTGTTTGTTAGTTAGTTAGTTTGTTTGTTTTCTTATTTATATATTTTATGTATTTATTTAAATTTGTAGGCAAAGTTTTCACCCAAAAGGTAACAACATATAAAAATTAAGATCAGCATGTAATCTGAAATCTCTCAAAATACTTCCTTGCATAATAAAATTCATGTAATCCAATTAAATCAATTGCGATACAGGATATAAAACAATTACAAAAACCACGAAGTTGGAACGAGTGCAACACTTACTTTGCCTGTATCCGAAACTCTAATTGTTTCGATTTTTAGCCAATGCAAAAATTACATTTTTTGAACAAATTGAAGAATTTTAAATAACTTTATAGTAAAGAAAATTTACTTAATTAGATTTTTATCGGCTTCGAATAAAAACTTCCTAACTTAAAGCAATTTTTATGACTCCCATGAAACATTCTTCGTCGAAATAGTTTTTATAAATCTTATTATAACACCTCCTAGACTGTAGCAATTACCCTAACACTCGTTATTACTCCTTGATGCATTTCCCATTTAAGCAGTTGTTCTAAAACATGACTTTTTAGATATATTCTCATTGAAATAGTTTTAATAACTTTTTAATTTTTCTAGGCGTTGGAAAGAACTTTACAGCCCGACGCAATTGAAGCGATTGAGAAATGGTTGGATAATGCCAACGAAGAAGGTCAGTGCTAATCTCTTGCTTATAAAGCGGTATCGACGGGCTTAGCGCCAGTAATAACAATTTTTTGTAGGCATAAATTAACAATTGGTGAACTTGAATTAAGCTTCTGTCCATTAATTCCAATTTTTTAGAAGTTAATTTGCCTGTTTAAATATTTATGTTTAAAACCGCGTTTTTTATAGCCACTAGTTTCGATTCACATCAAAGTACATTTTGTGATTGGGCACAAGGCGTATTTATACCGCAGCAAATAAAATGCAGTCAGCCGTATAAATATAAGGTGTCTTATTAAAAATAAATACTAAAATATATGGGTCAAGTGAAAAGATAAGAGATGAATACACATAATAAAACACTCCCTCCCGCATACCACTCCGCTCTTACCCCTGTGTACAATAAAAATAGAACTAAACGGGATAAAATCGTAACAATTTTCATTGCAAGCAGCTTCATTAAATCTTGAAGAAGGCTGGAGCCCTAGCAAAGCATGGTTTTGTTGATTGCTATAGGCATTTCTTTAAGACACTAGTATATAAAACACTGTTGTCATACCACTGCTAAACCATACGATGATATCGTTCCTATTAAAAAAGGAGAGTGAATTCGGTCACGTACAGAAGCGAATCGGTACGCAATTGCAAAATGTTAAAAGGACTTTTAAGTGATTGTAGCAAGTTAGGTAAAGCATGAAGACTCACAGAACACGTGGTGCACACACTCAAAAATTGTTTTGGCATGACAATATTTCAAAATGTTGATAACTTGTATGCGATGACTGTTCGAGAATTGTTGGCAATGACACTAGAAATCGCCTGGGTTCAAAGAATTCTTGTTATAGGTACCAGGCGACAAATTATCTCGAAAATCATCTTTTAAAGAAAATATAAGGGTAGCAGCTATTTGTGATTTACTGGTACCAATATTCAAAGAGGTAGGCACCGAAAGCCTTCCGGAAAAATGTCTTTATGGTAAGACTCAAAATCCCAACGAACCATTGAACTAAATAATTTGGAAACCGTGGCCGAAAGTTGTTTTTGTTGAGAGAACAACCCTTAGTGTAGGGGTATCATCAGCAGTGCTGTGTTTTAATGACGGACTGAGATATTTAGGAAAACTGTTTTCGGAATTAAATATAGGTACCGGTGTTTTTCTCCAGTATTATTGTTGACGTAGTGATCAGGAAAGGGTCGCTACGATTGAACCGCAGTATAGCACACACACTCAAGTTGAGACTAAAAGCATTACATGCAGTTAGAAAGGGTTTTTGCGACAAATATGGAGCAGCAGAGGTACCAAGTTATATACAAAGGGGATTTTAAACGCTATTTTCTCATAATAACATATTTTAGGCTGGCGGTGGAGATTTTTCAACAACGACAAATGCAGTTTTTCTAAAATTTTGCATACTTATTCAACACACTGTTACGTCACTATCACCAAGAATTTTTAAAATGTTTGAAATCAGTTACGGGTTTTTGTTTACCCGATTTGCAAAATTATGCCTAAATAAGCAAAAATGTTGTAAATAGACATCTTTCAGACTAAATTCTTAGCTTTTGTTAGAGTTAGTTTAATATACTTTTAAGAAAACATTAGCCAAAATTTCAAAATAATAACGTATCATTCCTAAGAAAAGCCCGCCGTTAGCTTCATATTTTTGGACTGACGCGGCTCGTTAACTAAGCGCGTCGTTAAATAAAAAAAATTTCTTTCATGTTTTTAAGTTGCATTTTGTAACTTTAACACATAGAGAGTAAAAACGAGCAAAATGAAAGATTTTTTTTTTTACTGTACTGTACTACCCCCTCAAGAAAAGTATCCAACGAATTTCTTTCACATCTAAGAAATGAATTCTGAGTGTAATTATGGCAGGTGCCGGTACAATCAAAAGTTTCAAGACAAGCAATTAGTATACCTATAGAAATATATCAAATTCTTTTTTACTGCAAAATTTAAATTTTTGAGTTGCTGACGTCATCAGAAAATATAAGTAGATTAATTTATATAAATGCAATCTATAATTTTCGATTGGAGTCCTGAAAGTTGGATATATCCTTCCGAAACGGTTGGATGTATCCTTCTGGAAATATTTTCATTCAAAATTTATATTTATATTTTTTTCATACAGCTGATGGTTTCCTATTACCAGCCTTGTTTACAAAATTTTTTTTTCTTTGCTAGAGATATGGGACTAAAGTGACAAGTAATTTGGGATTGCTAATAATTTTAGCGATTTACGTCTAGAAAATCACTTTTACACCATGCGTCAAATGTGACTTTGTGCTAAAATTTGATAAAAGTCTATTATATTATGTTCAAGATTGTAGGTATATATATTAAAAAAATTTTTTTTTCTGTTATTATAGAGAAGGCTATTGCATTGAAGTTCATTCAAGCCGTCATCCTGGCATCGAATGTCTCGGAAGGCTCAACAAACTGTGAGACGATTCTACACCATGAAAATGTTCGAGAAAATATGACGCCACCAAGACAGGCAAAACGCCGATCAGGTCACCACCACAAGCATCTTGTTAAAGAGTGTAGTGTTTGTAAAAAGCAGCAGCTTGAAAAGGCTCTGTATCACTTGCAAACTGTTGCTAACATGCCTATGTGAGTAATTTGCTAGAAAATGGTACGCATCAATCAAAACTGCTCTGCAATTAGATTGATAAACAAATTATGAAAGTGGTTTTTTAATGCCCTGAAGAAAACGGGAAAAAATATTTTGCAATCTTTTAAATTTTTTTTTCAACTAAAATATCTGCAGATACTGGTGTGACAGTGGATCCCAGAAACAAGTCTTTGTTTTTAATAATCTAAAAAAATATGTTGCAGAGCTCCCTAAAGATCCATTTTAGGACCATTAATGATTCTTTTGTATGTAGACATGCTGGACAGTGTCTCGTGACCTATTTTTATACGCCGACAATTCACGTGTTTATTTCAAAATAAGGATGTTGAGGTGACAGAAACAAAACTAAATCAGTGTTTGCCAACTTGTGTGACTGGTTTGTTGATAATAACCTCAGTTACCAACCATTTCGACTGGTTAAAACTAAATTTAGTAAAGTTAATAAAAATCACTCTACTAATATAACGTGCCAAAGCATAATTGTTGAACAGTACAAAGTTAAATATTTAGGCTGTACTCACGATGAAACCTTCAGAAGAAGAAATCACAATTAAAAGTTTTTTTTTAATAAAAGAACACACTGCTTCCATTAGCTCTATGGTTTCTTAATTTTTATCCTGAGCTCCAAGGTGAAACTAGATTGAAAATTTTTTAGAGACATCTAAAAAAAGTAAGCTAGGAGTTGAGAAGTGAGATGTCGGTGCAACTAATAAAACAGGCATGCAACAGTGATGTAGAAATATACCAGTGAAGTAGGGGTTAAAAGTGAGGTAGGAGTTTAACAAAAAGGTAAGATTGTATTAGATAAGCAAAGTATACACATAAAGGATTTTCTATTTTAGGGAAATACCTGCTGTTACTGAGCTACTAAACCCACTTCATCCAGGAGTAATTGCTGAAAAGGAAGCCCAGCGTCGATTTTGTGAACGAAAGTTGAGCCGACCACGTTACCAAAATATATCTCAGTTTCAAGCAAACAAGGGCTCCTTATTTATGGCTTCGAAAAAACAAAAAGGACGCCATTTCACAATTCATCCAGAATGGCAATGAACATTTTTTTCAAATGTTCAAAAATAAAACGAAATTTTAAAAATTTACTTTATAGCAACGAAATATAACACATATATATTTAATTTTTATCATCGTATGCAACAGCTAATTCACTTTCTTTATAAAATGGTCCTTCTTTTTCATAGTTGGTAAATCTATCGTGGATATCCCTACCAAAAGTTTCGGCTGCTGTCTTTGATTGCGATAAATATCTGATAATTTCATACTTATGCTCTTTTGCTTCTTTTTTATTCTCAGTTCTTCGATCTAATAAGTATTCTACAAACCCTAAAAATCAAAATTAGTATATCGGTAACACGCCAAAAAGTATCGGTAACACACCAAAAATTAGTATATCGGTAACACGCCAAAAAGTATCGGTAACACACCAAAAATTAGTAAATCGGTAACACGCCAAAAAGGAAAAAAAAAAATTATTTTTTTGTAAAAAATATTATAACTCTCTATGAGTATTTAACTGGTATTTAAGCTAAGTAACAAAACAAACACAGTTGCTTAGTCCATGAGTTGAAACCCGTTTTTTCATCTTTTTTTCCATCTTTTTGGTAGCATGACTTTCTATATATCAAAAGTTGGCAAATGGTATTTAGATTTTGAATATGAATGTTAGCAAGGTCAGTTTTGGGGCTATCGCTCACAATAGCGCTCTCTCTCACAGTGCCTAAAATCTTAAAATTTAGATACTAGTAAAATAGACCTCACTTCAACTCCTTGTATTTCTTTTTACTCTTTATAATTTACATCCAGACTTCATACTTGCTACATGTGTTATAATACTGTAATCTCCAAAAAAAAAAAATATATACATATATATTTTCAGGGTGTAATTTTGACTAATTTTCGCAAAACATTGCAAAAATATGTAAAATATTTCGTTTTTAAAAAAAGAAATTGCGATAAAAGTACAAAAAGAGTTTTTAACCTAGATATCATGAATATATTAAACGTGATCAAACAAATATGAAAGCCAAGAATCTAAATTTTTACTTAATATATAAGTTTTCAGGGGGAAAAATTGATAAAAAGCAAAGAAAATATTAATCAGAATCAGAGTCAATGAAATCATTATTGTCATTTTCAACTTCACTATCATCAAACTCTTGAGATTGGTTATCACATGACTTGCAGGTGCACGCATCCGTACAAGGTAGTTCAATTTCTTTACATGGAAACTGACTGGTCTGCACAGCTTCGACAATTGCATGATATCAATTCGAGTAACTAAAAATCAAAACACGTTTCATCTTTAATTGTTTTGTTTCTCAAGAAGCCAGATTTTTGCAACAATTGGAAAAAATGATAAGTTTGCTATGATGATGTAAGATTGTTTCTTTGAGAATCTAAAAATTAAACTCCTTTATACCTCTTTCTTTAGGAGCAGGACTGCAAGTAATCCATTGAATGTCAATTTTTTCATCTGTTAGAACCCACCCATGGCCAATGGGATCTGCAACATTCTTAACGCGTTGAAGTGATGATTTCCATACATAACCTTGGTAGTTGGCACGTTTCACATGTTGCTTTAGTGAATTCCAGCAAGGAGGGAGGGCATCGCATGATATTTTTCCTGATTTTTGATAATATATTGTATACTAGACATCATTAATGGTAATGTTTTCTGCAGAAGCATTTTTCTTCCCATACATATGACATGTAAAAGTATCCATTACACTTAATGTTTCATCTGAAAGAACCGATGCGGTTCCAAGGTTCGAAAATGCTTTTATATAGTCATCGCTTGATCCAAGAATTGCAAGTGGTTTGTTTTTACCTCTACAACTAAAAGCACTCACACTGTCACACACCCAGTGAAGGCATGAAATCCAAGTAAAGCTTTAATAAATTCAGCACAAGTTTCATCAATTTTATTAAATCTCTCATTACCGTGCAAAGAAACAGAATTTAAATCAATGGTTCATCTCTTATCTTTCGTTCCTGTCACAAAAAACATAGGCGCATCAATGTCATGTAGATTAGCCAACGCAATGAACAATACGCCTGTATCAGCAGTTGCTGTTGCTGTCTTCTCATAGTTTGGACTTGCATGGAAAGCGTGTAACAACATACACATGACAGCTTCTACGTGATATGATTATAATGCAGGAACAAGCTGACAAACATTATCTTGAATCATCCATGTTTTGTTTTCTCTTGTGACATACAAAATCTTCCTCCCAATTATGTTTCCTAATCCTTTCCACTCATCAACCAAGAAGTTGTTTAGAATATCGATCTGTATCTTTGATGGAGTTTTCTTTATATACATCAAAGATAATCCAGTACCTACTCGTTTTGCTGATCCAGAACTTCCATTTAATGTACAATAACAAGGAATGTGCAAACTGCATGTAAGTCATACTATGAACTTTTAATTGACGTACTAATGCCATGCCATCAGCAATGAAGGTGTGATCGTCCGTAAGAGCTGCTAACGGTTCAAGATTACCTCTAAAGTGTGAATCAATAATGATTTTTGGGCTTTCCTTAATGTACCTGTAGGTACAGCAATAGCAAGTGGTAAGTGCATCAATGACAAACAGCTTTTTTAGGTCAATGGATCTTTTTTGAGATATAATAGCCACTTTTAAAAGCAATGTTAGCAATGGAGATTTCTTTAGCTATAGTTTTAATGATCATTTTTTTTGTTCAAACTTTCAAATGTTTTGAGTTTTTGTTTCGTCAAGATATCGAAAAAAGATTTTGTTCTTCCCTGAAGCATTCGTTCCTTATTGAACTTGTTCGTTGCAATTTTTCCTTTCTCTTCTGCTTCCAATATATCATTAACAGCACTCTGCTCAATAGTAATACCAGATGATATTGAAAGTAGCTCTTCATTACTGAAGGGATGAATGAATGTTTCTTGGAGCACTGATAATATATCTTGAACATCAGATTCATCTTTTTTTATTCGATCATTGGTAAGATCTTTGTGTGCACAGTTCTTATTTGAAATATGCAAATGTTGTTGCAGCACAGAATGCAAAGAAGCTCGGTATGTTGAGTTTACTTCCCACCTTAAGGGAGTCAAGGATGTCAAACTGTTCAGGAAGTAAATCATTTGGTTGCGGGGGCCAGTTTATAGTTTTTAGGATAAAATTACAAAGTTCCGTACATGTTAACAAATATCAAATCTTTAAATGTATTTTCTATTTTGAGTTTTACATTGACCCTTGTTTGTAAGCTCATGTCCAGTCCCTGCTTGATAAATTCTCCTTTAATCATTTCAACGGCATGAGAAAACTTTACTACTTCTGGTTTATTTTGCAGGTGAAATCAAAAATAAGTGCTGTGTTTTCTGCATTTTTATAAATCGTCGGTTGTGCAGTAATTTTATTACCATTGCTGTCTTTTACATTTATCTTATACATACATATACTGCTACTATAATTGTTTTTACAGAGCGTTCGTCAACTCAGGGAGTCAGTTGTTCTCTTGATTGTATACCCTTGAATTTCTTAGTTACCTTATCACAAAAGAGACATTTTTTGAGGCAATATGGGACATGAATTTGCAGTACGTTTCTTTTTCTCATTTGTTTCTCAAAGTTAAGTTCTGAATTTGAGATTGGATTTCTTGTGCCTACTTTTTAAACTTACCTAAGTCTTCTTTCAGTGTCAATGACTGATAACACTTTCGGTGATACTGCAGTGATTTAAAATTGTCTGTGTTAGCAATTGAATGATCTCTGGTAACTGCAGCTTGCTTTATAGTGCGCCATGTTGACTCTATCAATTCATCGGAGGCAACAGAACGACGGATGCAACATATTTCCTAAAAAATTCGCAATTATAACCTATTATTATACATGGACCAAAGAATTACCTTAACCCTATTGTTCTTACAATACAAAATGTATGTATTTCAAAGATTATCAAGTTTTAATTCTAATTAAAAACTTACTAGCACAATCTAATTTGCTGGGCCAGGTGATCCGTGCGACATTTTTACTTTTTAAATATCTAAACGTAAAAATATCTAGTTGAACACATAGACATTACAAATTATAAATATAGAATATATAAACAAGAACTCTACTTGTTTATATTCTCTTACTAGGAACTAATCAGCATAGTATTGTGCATCTTTGAAAAAAAAAATAATCGTATAAGAAAACCTATTAAAAACAAATACAAGGAATTGAAGTGAATTAAAGTGAGGTCTATTTTGCCAGTACCTAAATTTTGAGATTTTAGGCACTGCAAGGAAGAGCGCTATTGTGACCGATAGCCCCAAAACTGACGTTGCTAACATTCATGTTCATAACCTACATAACATTTGCCAACTTTTGAATATAGGTCTTTATCTCATCATCTATATAAGTTAGGAAATATACGTCAAAAATTTTCTCTGTTTTAATGAAATAAAATAACTTGTAAACAACAGTTTAAAAATATCTCAGTTCGTTAAAAGAACGATGAATCTCTGGCTTTATTTCCAAATCCAGTGTTGTTTAACTTTATAGGTTCTCGTCCACTGACACACCCTTTGGCAATTACGATTATAGTTGGACCTAGATTTCAGCTTAATATTTTAAGAGTAGAATGTTCCTCAGAACTAAGTATTTTGGTCAAGCGTTTGGAAATTCATTGGCAGAACTGAACCAACTGCGTTGTAAGCACGAAAAATTTTAAGATGGTAATACACAAAATCAAACAGTTTATTAGAACTCATATTTTTGAATTCAGGCTCATGGTGAACGTTGACCATGAGTCAATGTTGACCACAAGTCAATGTTGACCATGAGTCAATGTCAATGCTGACCATGAATTAGTGTTGATCACGAGTCAATGTTGACCATGATTTGACCATGAGTCAATGTTGACCATGAGTCAATGTTGACATGAGTCAATGTTGACCATTAATTAGTGTTGACCATCAAGATTGCTTTTTTATAAAAAAAAAAAAAAAAAAAAAATCAATCTAGACAAACCTGGACATGACTTCATATCAGCTTCAACCCAAGTAAACCTCGCAAGTACAGAAATCAACTTTAAGCATCCAATGTGAGTCTCAAAAAATGGTTCTTTGGTTAATTCAAATAAAAATGAAAAAGTTTGATCACCAATACAACAATATAAAGATTCACATATGGATGCCACTTCTTTATGTTGAGGATTATGGGTAAATATCTGGCTTAATGCATCAAGCAATCTTCTCTGAACTCGGCCTCGTTCTCTATGTAATATCTGAGACACATGTTGAATTGCTAACTTCATCCGATCATGGTTTTTATAAAGTAACTTTAATCCATCTTCGTTTGATGATATTAACGAAATTACTTCAATGCTTACACACAGTATCGAGGGATCATTGTTTGGGATATTATTAAAAATCACATTAATAAGAAACTGATATTGCTCTATAGTTTCTAACGGGTACGTAACACATACATTTCCAATTAATTCAAATAAACCTAAAAAATAAATATAATCTTCAGGGAAACAATTATTAGAAGGAAGAATTAATGCATAACAGTAACAGAGGTTATTTACGCCTTCATATATTATATTATA
>JAUZNK010098710.1:0-12020 GCA_035046665.1 Euphysa ruthae
CAAAAACTGTCCCCATTTGAAAATATTTTTTTACCGTGGAATATTTCAGAAGTGCGGACCTTGCGATTGACATCGCTACTGTAAGAAAGCTGATCTGGGAGTTAACGCTAAAAATATGTTGATTATTTTGTGAAAAAAAAAAACTGTATTGAGATTTATAAATACTGTGTGTTGGTAGAAAAATAAAACTTTTTTTTCTTTCAGCACATAATATAAAATCCAATAGTTTTTCCATAATCTTGGAAACAGCGTGAATTTTATACTATGTTTTTTATTTAGCAATTTCTAATTTTATATTGGGTGATTAAAAACGTGTTGTATCTACAATCATCGACAAAATATTATTGGACTTATACGCAATTATGACACCTTAATAAATGAAAAAAATTACCACAAGCAATTAAAAATACTCTGTGGCACACCTTGCATTAATTGGAAATGCTCTGGTCGATTGTTGCCGTTCTCGATAACCTGCCTTCGGTTGAAAACCGATTTATATAAATGAGTATATGAATTTCTAACTCCACATAATATCAGGAAAAAATCATGGCTGAGTCTTCAGATAGAAGAGAACGCTAATAACTTAGGCGTGATAAGGGAAAAATATGAAACTTTCTAGAAAATTGAATAATTTCCATTCTTAAATGTGTGAAACTTACTCTTAATGATATAAATAGAGGATATATTTTTATCTACAATATCACTGTGTCGAATATTCAATTATGTAGGTTTTTATTGGCCCTTTCCGGTTTTCATATAAAAAATAGAATTTCTAACGTATAATTATCTTACGGCGAATTGTACACCGGAGAATTGTCTGGCGGCGAAGTTCCGCTGGAGAATTGCTGGCGGAGAATTGTCGTGATCCCACTTAAAATAACATGTTATTATGTCTTTTTTTAATTGACTTTTGTAAAGATTTTATTTGGAAAAGAAAGAAATACAATATTGTAACCAAAAGTATATCAGATATGTTTCATTCATTTTAAAATCTAAAAATATAAGTTATGACTAATAACAGGCAAATAATTTTCCATTTGCCGATTTGGATAGTCGTCAACGATTCGGATGATGCGTTAATTGCAATCAGCATAACGCCTTCTTGGAGTGGAGGTACATGCCTTCCTTAATTTTGTAGAATTTTCACACGAACAATGCTTTTTTTTCTTTTTTTTTAAACTTCCGAAAAATAGGGTAGCAAGAAGATACATTGGCTAGAAACCCTTCAAAAATGCTATAATTGGTACTTAGCTCTTTGTCGTTATATTTTCCAAACTTCTATTGTAAATAATGGTGCCCAACATAGTGCGTTCTTATGGACCCTCTCAATCTGTGCATCTTAGTCTGCAATCCCCATATAATTTCACCGTAACATGTTAACAACTGTATCAAATGCATTCACAAAATGTAATGACAGCAATCATTCTCATGTGCACCTGGAAATCTGGATCGTCCTTGTATTATTGCACGAGATTTGCACTCTAGATACATTTCTAAATTGTTTAGCTTAAATGAAAAAAACAGCATGACACCTGAGGTCGAGGTAAAACATCACCAATACTGCTGATAGCAGCTAGTTTAAAGTCAACAAACATTCTCTCCGCATTGTTAAGATTTAGTTTAAGTACCCTATTTGACACATCTGTCAGAAATCTAACTATTTTTTTTTTTATTCTTATCTGGAATGCCGTCCGAAAATCAATCGCAAGAATTAGCCAGCAATTCCAATCCTAGTTGTGATGCAAAGATTATTATATGCGATATATCACCAGCGCTACTATCGAATAGCAATGATTTTCCATGAGCAGTGGCTTTCTATTATTATCGTGGTAGCACAAGAGTGTCTTCTCGCCTGAGCAGATTATGGTGCCAATTTTCCTTCGAAAATTGGTCAATTGTGGTAAATTCACTGCTGCTGCAAGTGTAATGTTCGGAAGTATATCTCCGAGGATCTGTCGGGAAGTGTCTTGTCCTTTCTGGGCCCCTCACTTAATACCTGCGCGGACTTTTGTTAATTCACTTTAATTTCACTTTTTTTACAATGATGGACATGAATATTTGCTTGGCAAAAAACCTATCATTTATTGAAACTTTGACCCTTGCTTTGCAATTTCCTTTTCTCTTTTCAACGCAAACCCACAAAGCCAGTATTCATTTGCCAAGTTTTTTTTGCTTAACATGTTGGTAACCATTTCTCATTAATTTTTGTTAACTCTTTCCTGTAACGCTAAACTGCATCTTTCTGTACAAGAGAACATAATGTAGTCCAGTGAGGTTGTGATATAAAAATGTTTTTCGAAATATTATTGTTGACTTAAATGTCCAAAATTCTAATCCGAAACACACAAAAATGTTGATGAAAAATCTTCACTTAATGAGTATTTTCGTTTTGTATGTTCTTTTTCAACAAAAAATTATTTTATAAAATTACACATTGTAGTCAACTGAAAATTATTTTAAAATTGAGTTTATTTAAACATCAAGAATCCTCTTGAATATTCTGTATACTCCGACCTTTAATCTACTTTTAAATATTGACACACTTTCTCTCGTTAAAAAATACCGACTTTCTCTCGTTAAAAAATACCGACTTTCTCTCGTTAAAAAATAAGGAACGAAAATTAAATTACATAACTTTTTTTTTTGCTGACTCTGCAGAAAATTCGTGCCGATTTTTAAGGAAAGTTAAAGAAATTTACTTCATATTTTGTCTTGCCTCCCCATTTCTTTATTAATAGTTGAAAAGTAGAGAATAATTCAATCGAGACAATAAAATATATTCACTTTTGGCCTCTTTATCGTGAGTGATAATATTTTGTGCTTGTTATTGAGTTTTTTAGGTAAACAACATCTATGGAAGAGTGCTTTATAATGGCTGCTGGGTATTAAAAAAAACAAGTTTTAAATCATTTCAAACAAACAATTTTGTAAAGCAATCGAAAGAAGAATAATCAACAATATTTTTTGGTATTTAATATAAGAAAAAGGTAAGATTTTTAATACTTTCGAACAATAACAAAGCATAAAAGTATTACCAACTATAATTAGTATGAATCTTTATGCATAAAGAAAGGTAAAACCTAGCTATAAAAAAGTGGATCTAAATGTCCTATTAGTAAAGTAATAATCAAAATAATCTCTCTTAGATAACCTCTAAAGTTATTTTTTACATAAGTCATGTTAGGCTATTCAATTATCATTGAAAATTTGAGACAATAAAGCTACTGATTGTTGGCACTGTAAACTAAAGTTTCTATTTCTTTGCTTTTGACCATCGTCTTAATAATGATATATCATTGAGGAATTTTAGTTTTTAACATAGCTATATTTGTTAATATCTTCAATTATGAAGTAAAAATGTATGTTTGAATAGCTAGCTAGTACTAGTAGTCTGTTTGTTTTCTTTTGTATTTCACTTCTACATTTCATGGTCAGGCAGAGCTTCCATTTATTTATGGTGAAGAAGACTTAATAGCTGGTCATATGAAAAGGTACACAAACTAACCTACACTGTTTTATACCCTGGCAGCAATGAACAAAAGGTATGTTTGTGCTTTGGCCTTAACACAGTATATATTTAATAAAAAAACAATTGCAGTAGCTAAATGAGATAATTTTAGTTGAATTTTAACTACATATTGGAGAATATCTAATTCCAAAGAACGCTTTTGGCCTAATATTCTAGGAAATACTGTTGTTTCTTTTACGACAGCAAATTGATTGCGAAGCATATGTCTTCACGCCTAAATGTATGAAAAATCAAAACTTGAATCACCTCAAAAAAATTTAAGCGACTTAGTGTGATGCTTGAGATCAAATCTCTACTCAGCAGGGTGTGTCATCTCTCACCCGAGGCTGCTAAATTTATTTATGATTCAGTTTTCATATTTTATAAAAATTAATAGAAATAATATTTTACACTAACTGGAGGTTTGTTGTCACAAGTACAAATCAAGGAAAAAGAATCCCCAAGATAACCAAAGATATGCTCACCTGCGGAAATCACAATAATTTCTGACGTAGTGTATTTTAATTATAATTATAACCTGAAGAACGCAGAATATAAATCGTGTCACTTTTAACCAATAGCCATCATAGATGGCATGACAAGAGTTTTGTTGAAGAAGCTATTGACAAATATTCATGATCTAACATGAAATTATTTTTCTGTATAACAAAAGTGTTAACAGGTTTGGTTTTAGGGTGGTACGATTTCAGCTTTCGCAATCCTTTATATATTGATGTGCATATTATTTAAGGTACATTGATGTTATTCAAGACGCAGTTAGAAATTTAGTTAGATTAACCAAAAGGCAGCAGGGGAACAACGACTGATTTTTTACGAAATGAGCTCAAAATGCCAAATTCTGGGGGGCGATTTTCCCATAGGGTTAAAAAAACGGGTTATTTAAACCTAAAAATTATTACCATTTTTCGATAGAGGTTTTCATTACAAACAAAAGTTACAAAAAACCTAAAAATGAATTCGTTGGAAGATATTAATTTTCGAAGATCTAAATTCCAGGGGGCAATACATTTAGAAAACCGTCAAAAAATAAAATTAAATTAAAACGTAAATATTTAATACCTGAAATTCAACTGAAGAAATTAAATAGTTCTATTACTTATAGCTTTAAGCAGTTATAAATAGTGTTAGTTCTGGTAAAATCGTGGTTTACTTTGTTATATCTATATTTTAAAAAAAATTTAACAAATGTTTTACCTCCTAGTTTTTTTTAAAACTGATGTTTCGTGTTTCTTATTGATTTTGAACCTCTTTTGCTGTATTCCTAATCCTTAGAACTTGAACCGTTCTTGAGTATGAAGATGTGCAGCAAAATAAGCAAAATGTATTTCTTCTAAGCTATGATTTGATGATATATGATAATAGATGTTTTACTTTACAATCATTATAAGATTGCAATGTAAAAAAATACAGATTCACTTAAATAACAGCTGTTGACCCAGGGGTACTCCTGTGATGCCCAGGATTCACCCTCATTATGTGTGTCTCGGAATAAAAATACAATGCAAACTACATACCTCCAATATTTAAAAACCTCGGAAGAGTAGCGGTTCTTCTCGCGCATATATCGTTTTTAGCGTAAAAACCGAGAATTTTTTTTTTTTTGACGAAAATTATGCCCGTGCGTATTTTGCCCCCATCTCAACATACCTGAATAATATTGATATAAGTGATCGTTATTGATAAATTGAATTACTATTTTACCGGTAACCGTATTATTGGGACAAAATGCGCATAATTGTTCTCCAAAAAATTAATTTCATTGGATAATAATGTCTGTAAAGAGGATCAGAAATCACATTCGTGGTCTTTTACATAAAGTTTTATGTCGTCGACATGTATAATCATTTATCAGAATCCTAAATGTCAAATGCTATAAAAGTGAAATATTTACCAAATGTATAAAAACCTATAAAAACAGGTTACTTAACAAGCTTAAAGAAGCAAATGAAAAGCTTCCAGTGGTTGAAAATGAGCTTCTTTCCTTGGGAAATTGCGAAATGGAAGTTTTTATCCCTCAGAGAAAAAATAACGAAAATTTAATCGCTTTAGCTTTGTTTTAAGAAATTTATTTTTGTGCTTTATTGTAATATTTAATTGTGCAATATTGTAATATTACTGTCATGCGTATAAAGCTACAATCTTACACAAAAGTTTTGACACAGTGAGCTCCTAAATTAAAAAAATTGCCCCTTTCCTTTAAAACGACGTTGTATAAATATTACCAGTCACTGGAAAAGGTGTCCAGATCACAACACAAAATTGTTTTGTGAACAGTATAACCACACCCTAAAACCCCAAACTTCTTGAAATAAAGGTCGGAATAGGAGGACTATTTACCTTTATTTACCTACCGTTTTCTCCTATTTTGATTTCTGAAAAAAATCTCTTATATTTTAATTAACTGAAAATGGTAACTGTCTTTACAGCTCAGCAGCACTTTGTTTAAATAAGTGTGACTCAACTTCAAAAATTCTTCGAATTTTACATCACCACTGGAATTGTTGGCAACTCAAGTTACCCTTTTATTTTACGTCAGTTTGAGGATGAGGTTTTTTCCGAACTTGCTTATGTGTTCATGGCCTGTGTTTCCTTGAAGTGTTCAGATTCCAAAGAATCTACGGGATCATAAACAAAATAGAAATCACTCAGTCTTAAATATTTTATAGTGTAATACTGATTCTTTCACTATTACTTGATGCAAAGATATGTCGCCACCCAACAATTTTGTTCCTTTATTATGTAGGTCATCCTTATTTTCTGATCGGAAAGTTGATATTGATTTTAATAGTCATCTTGTTTTTCCTTCTACATCTGTTTCATCATTTGTTCAATCAATTATTGAGTTCAAAAAAGTTTCATCTTCTTCGTCAGTTTCCCCAAGTTGCCGTCTGTGCTGTGCAATGTAATATTTTTCTTCCTGCTTAAATTTTTCACACCAGAGAGGTTGTCGTATTATTCATTTCAAGATTATATATATATATATATTTCTTAAATTTTCTTATAACTCAAAAAATATTGATTTTAGGCATTAGTTGCCGTAGGAAAGTTTAATCAACAGACAATTTTGAGCTAGAAAAATATCACTTCAAACATTTTTTTTAACTAAAAATATTTTTTTCTCTTAAGTGGTCATATTTTGTACCTAGGCCGAACTACAACAGGTCTAAGTGACAACAATGTTTTTTTTTCATTGGCTCCTTATATTTAAATAATTAATTCAACAAAAAATCAAGACACCGAAAAGGGTGAGCAAAACGAAAGAAACAGAATAGCCAGTCAACGGTCTAATAACAAAAAAGATGTCATCATTTTAATTATTAGAATATTTTTATTTAGAATTAAATAATACCTAACCTGAAAATACTATAAAATATTCTTCTTTTGTAACATTAAAGAACTTAATGTTTTTTATACTCTCTTCACAAATAATTGATTCCAGCTACTACTAATTTGGCATTCTCTGCTCCGTGAGGGAGGTGTCAATGTTTTTGCTGTATTTTTTCGTATTCTGTATCAATGTCTGGTATTATCACATGGTTCGACTTTTGTTTCAGAATAACATTTTGAACATAGTTTTAAATCTGGTGTACAACTATTTCTTTAGTCTTTAATGTGCAAGCTGACTTATAGAATTTAGACATTATTATAACATGTTCACTTTAATATTTTTTTAAATAATTTACTTTTTCCCTTTCTTTTGTGCGTTTAAAAAAGTATCACAGAAGTTCTTGATGGACAAAGAAAATATATTCGTATTAAACAATCGTGTATATGTGCTATTGAGACTTATTTTGTTCGGTTCTTTCGCTCTTTTTTCTTTACTTTTTTTTAGGTGCTAACCTGGGTGAAACAACAATAGTGTGATCAATGATAGTGATGATAGTTGTTATATTTAAAGTGAGCAACCAACAAATTGCCAAGACAATATTTCCCGATGGGCCCACGCAAAAAGGCGGTCTAAATATCCCAAGAGTACTTAAAGCTCCCATTTGCGCCTACGAAATTGGCTCAGCGAACAACCTTCTCACCATCGAACCGTTTAGTTGCAACCACCATAATTACACGTTTAGAAATATATACATTTCCAATGCTTTGTTTTCCGTGCTGTTTTAGCTGATCCCCCCAAGTGTTAATGGTCCATTATTCCTGACGTAAAATGTGGTTTTAGTAGATTTTTGGGAGCAGCAAAATGAATAAAGAAGTAGGCTTTTATACCCTGTTACAGGCAATCTGTTACAAGCAAAGAAAGTAAATTTCAAAATTTTCTCCGATTTTCTCTGGGAGGGGAAGGGGAAAGGGGTATAGGAGGGTTTAGATGTAGGAATCACGCTTAAAAAAAGCCTCCGTCCGCCCCTGTGACCTTTTATTGATTGAAGAGGAACACATTTGTAAGTTATTATTTGTTATAATTTTTTTATCCCATTGACTTTTGTGTATTTTTTCTATTTTTTTAGGGGTAAAACTTTTTAAATGATAGTTTTAAGAACGTTTTATGATTCTGACTATTTTTTTGAAGACAAGGATTAAACTTTACTTATTTTCTTTAGTTCTATTCAATATGGATGAAAATGACGGTACCTAACTCAAATTTCTTTCTCTCTAATGCAACAGTAAACCCAGTGCTTTCAGAAACCGCATAAAATTTCAAATTTTTTCTGTTGGTTGCTAGAAAAAACACAAGGCTAAAGTAAATTTGAAACTATAACAGATATAGGTAGGTCTAAGCGTTATGCAAAGAAGTGGAAGAATGTTGAACACAGTTATAATAATTTATACAACTTTGTCGATTTGGAGAATAAAAACAATAAAATGGCTCATAAAACATGCAAAGGGAAGTCTTTTAAAGAATCATATCAATATCTCAACCTAGTATACCTAATATTCAAGAAAAAAATCAACGAAAACGAGCAATTTGTGGAAAACACTCAACCAGCGCAACCATCTTCTTCGCGAAGAAGCTCAAGATCGTCATTGCAATACAAATCCAGTTAAGAAGAACGAAAATGCATTATATCGTCATGTTAGATGACGATTAGCTCCATTATTTCACGTATCATTATAAAAAGATGGAAAGTACAATGAAGAAGATATACTTAAAGAATTTGCCGAAATACATTTAAGAGACAACAACGAGCAATATATTTCCGGCGATATACAGAAATTTCAAAAATATTTGTGTTTGTCAACTCAGGCATTAATAATTAAAAAGATATAAAACGCATGTCATGAGTTATAATATTATTTATTCTCTCAATAAATTATTATAACTCATCACATGCGTTTTTTATATCTTTTTAATTATATAGAGAAATGTTTATTTTTTAAAAACTTGCTTTGTTAACGAAGCTTTCTAACGCAAAAACGACAAAAGGTTTGTGACGATATTGTATCAATAGCTCAAAATACACACCCTTCTTTATCACAAATTTTATTGTTATTAAATATTTAAAATATTTAAAATATTTATCAAAAACATTTTTTTACGCGGGATTTATTGAAAATAATTATTGTCAGACAATATTGTCAGACAATATTGATTTGAAAAATGAAAATCTGAATATCAACTCGGTATTAACCCAACAATCATTATCAAAAAGGTATCAACAAGCATCGCTTATTCCAGACTACAGTTTAGATAGAAAAAAAACTACATAGATCTTATGAAGGTAACGTCAACCAAATTCCGGAAGTAGCCTTTGTAAAAGCGAAGTGTACAATACTAAAGCTCCAAAAAAAGAAAAGCAAAGAGAAATATTTAGGCTCATCCCAAACGAACATGTCTTGGTCTTTAATGCGTTTCTATGCTAGTAAGTAAGTACCTAAGTAAACAGAAAATTCCGTCCTGGGTGGATTTCAACAACTGATAAATCCAGCAACCCCAGAGAACTAAACATTGAGCAATTGTTTTTGGAAGTAGATCAAGCAATTTACGCAAAAGTATTAGATGCAATGTTCAAAATTCTGATAGTGATTTAAATTCTAATTTAAATTCTTGCTGTTTAAACAGCAAGGCGTACTATAGTTTTAAAAGGAATAAGCAAAAGTATTATTTCCGCATATTTTCATGGTTCCTTGTTTTGTGTATAATTGTAATATATATAAATAGTGTAGTGAATATCTATTGTAACATTTAATCCAACGTGCTTCTGTTAATTATCTGGCTCAGGTTTTAAAACTTTTTCTGCGGCATTCATAAAGTTATTTATTCTCAAAATAATTTAAACATTCCAACATTCCATGTTGTTTTATGTCCCATTCTTGATCGTTTACTATATTTTAACCGACTAATTAATATTTATTTAAAATGAAAAAACGGGGTAAATTATCCGGGGGTAATTTTCCTGGGTGGATTGTCCGTGTGGCAATTGTCCAGAGGGCACGTGTCCTGGGATAATTAGCCAGGTAACAATTATCCAGAGGGCAATTGTCCGGATACTAATACAAAATAATTCCTTCCGCTTCCGTTATCGAAACCAACATACAATTATAAAATATCAAAAACACCGCAAAAATAGATTGTTAATTAAAACTAATTTGCTTCTCGTGGTCACTTGAGTCTGTTATTTATTCCTTCACATTTGCACCTTTGCAGCATTTTTCCCGAATTGTTTTCGTTCATAATTACATCAGTTTGTTGTTGCATTATTATTATTATGTGTAGAAGTATGCAAAAATGAATCTTTTTGTCACTTTCTTTTTTTTTTTTTTTGTTCATGACAAAGAAGCAAGCGTCCAATTCTTGCAATTACGCGGCAATTTTGCATATTCCCAAGCATGTGTAAACCGTCATGATATGGCTGCGAGATAAAAGCAATAGATGGAGATGTCATTCTCTTGATTATTGAACAGAATTTGCCTTATGGAAAAATACCTGGCTACAGTGTACCAAATTTGCTTTTAGAGACATTATCAAAAAAAAAAAAAAAAAAAAAAATGATGATGATGATAGACATATCGGACATATGAGTTGAACTTTTGAGAACCAAACAGAAAAGAAAGTGACCAATCAATTTTAGAAATTATATAATAACGAAAACAAAAAAAAAAATAAACATGTGGTTTTAATAACCTTGTAACCGAAACACACAGAATTATCGGTGAAAACAGCTGCACACATTCATTGGATTGGCTCTGTGACGAAAACGATTTGACAACTAAGTTATTTAAGAAAAAAAGTGTATATGCTCTAGTCAATATAGATAGTGACTTTATGTCAGACAGTATGGCGCAAAGTTATATAACGTCATCTAAGCAAAAATGATAGTGCAGAAGACCTTTCGTCTCGTGTACCAAAACAGTACAGGACCATTTCTTTTCAACGAAGTATTTTGAATTTTCACTATTTAATTTGTTACCTAAGAGAGACTCGGTAAAAATTAACGAAGCGTACTATATTTTTATTATTTAAATATATATTATATTTAAATATATTGAGAGGAAACAAACAACATCTTTAACTTTTCTCTGAAAGATCACGTGTAAAATTACTTTTATAAAGAGAAAACTAAAAAATATATACATTATACAGAACTGTGAAAATAAAAAGTAAACTGTTGCGTGTCTTCTTAATTTTCCTCGACTTTTTCCTCTTCGGAATCACACTCTTCGGAATCACACTCTAGCTCAAACATGTACGATTTTTATTTCAAGTTAATTCCCTCAACTCTAAAAATATGATTCAGAAAAAACACCAACCAAACCAAAAAAATTATTCTTCCAAGCAAATCAAACTTGAACGCACCTCTGCCCCAGATGCTGCATCAACAGGAAGGTCAAGATAGCCTGTTTCGAAAACACCTAGAAAATCTTGTAAAGAAAGTTGTGTTTTTAGAAGGGAAAGTGCACGAATTTGAAGAAAATCTATGCTTTTCCAAGCACTGCAGCACTGCAATAACCTGCTTGCTGACGAAATAGACAATTTACAGCAATACTCAAGAAGGACCTGTCCTGTGATTGATGGGATACACAAAACAGATGATAAGTCTCATCGGCAGCTCAAACAAAAGGATATTGTTACTAAAGGTCTTAGTCAAAATCCAGTGTGGCCTGAAGGATTTGAGAATGATTTTGATAAATGCCACCCCCTCAAACCAACAGGAAATGCTAGTCGTTCACCCTCGACAATTGTTAAGTTCAGGAGTGACAGCTTCAGAGAATAGCTATACTCACAGAGGAAGACGGCACCAAAAGAAATCAGGTTTAAAGTCTCTCTGACCAAGAAGCGGAGAGAACTTCTCAAACTTGAATGAACTAGCTGAAGATTTCCCCCAAATCAAGTTTGTGTATGTCGACTTGAACTTTCAACTCATGTTTCTGGTAAATCAGTCTCTGCGAAAGAAATGTTGCCTCGACTTTGAGAACGAACAGGGTGTATATGAAGCGATCTCTCGGACCACAAATGGAAATGGACGATGAATACAATAATGATGACACATCTGCTACCACTACACAAAAGGAGTGATTTTATAGTGTAGTTGTGAGTTTATTTTAT